>JASCZW010000800.1:0-157249 GCA_034211315.2 Aedes japonicus | reverse complement strand
AAGCAGAAAAAGTGTTGCAAAGTTCGGAAACATTTCTCGCTCGACCTGTTGCCGTGGCAATGGGTCGAAAAATCGACCAACGGTGACATCCGCTCCCGAATCATTACCGCAACCGGGCAGCTCCAAGCGGCTGCGCCACGATGACGCCGATCCAGTGGATCGCAACGCTCGTCTACTAGCGAGCAATCAATTCGCCGTGCTTCCGATCCAGGAGGTGCCGAAGAAGGTGAAGGTCCCGCCGCTCTTTCACCACATCGAAGGACATTGCTGCTCTCAGGACCGAGCTTGCAGCTATCAAAATCAATCCGCTGTACAAGCTGTGCAGTAATGGCATTAAGGTAATGTGCTCGACGGAGGCTGAGTACCGTGCTGTCGGCGCTCATCTAGTCGCAAGACGACATGAGTTCTACACGCACGATGTACCCGGAAGCAAGCCGCTGAAGGTGATTCTGCGTGGCCTTCCGGAACTCACTCCGGAGTCAATCATCACAGAGCTGCAAGCGGCGGCACTAAAGCCCTAGAAGGTGTTTCCCATCAGGCGCCAGCAACACGGAAACTACCGGGACCAACTCTATCTGGTCCACCTTGAGAAGGGATCCGTCACGATGACGGAACTGATGAAAACACGGGCCCTCTTCAACGTCATCGTCGAGTGGGACCGGTATCGTCCGAGACAACACGACGTGACGCAGTGTGGCAACTGCCTTGGCGTTCGGCCATGGAACCCGAAACTGCCACATGAAACCGCGATGTGGCAAGTGTGCTGGAGCACACAGCCACCAAGGATTGTGCCCCGATGGACGAAGGTGCCCCTACCGAAGTGCGCCAACTGTGGCGCATAATCATGAAGGCAGCAATCGAACCTGCCCCAAACGTGCGGAGTTTTTGGCGATCCGCAAGCAGGCGTCCACCAAGTCTCGGCCTGGCTCAACGCCGTCCACCACCTCCGATGAACGAGGAAAATTTCCCGTCGCTTCGGTACCAGGTGCCAAACCTGCCACCGATTCCATTGAATCACCGCCATGCAAACCGCCCGTCAGCTTCGGTTCATCATCGTTTCGCGGCAGCCGCCGCCCCCCTAACGCCGACTCCTCCTCCAGGCTGGGGCAATCCGAGTCGCAGTACCTCCACGCAACCACCCGTCGATGGACAGCTCTACGACTCGGAGCAAATGGTTGAGTTCGTGCAAGAGCTCTATCGCCAACTACGTTCCTGCCGCTCCAAGGAGGAACAGCTCAAAGCCGCCACATCCGTGACGATGAAGTTCATTTTCAAGCATGGACCGTAATCGCACCATCAACATCCTAAATTGGAATGCTTGTTCCATCCGGAACAAAACCGTTGAGCTCGGTGACTTCCTTAACAGGAAGGCCATCGACATCGCCATCGTCACCGAGACACACCTCAAGCCGGAACTCAGCATCGTTCATCCCAGGATACCGGATTGTGCGACTTGATCGTAGCGGCTCTAGTGGAGGAGGAGTCGCGATCGCCCTGCGCTACAACATCAACTGCCATCTGCTTCCGAGCTTTCAGCTGCAGTCCATCGAAGCCATCGGAGTCGAGGTCGAAACTGCCGTCGGCCCAATCACCATCATCGCGGCCTATTGTCCCAAGCAAGCCAGTACCAGCAACGGAACAACAACGGCCCTACGAAACGACATCCGTAAGCTAACCTCGGAGGCAGGGGCAGTTCATCATCGCCGGCGACCTAAATGCAAAACACGAAACCTGGGGGAACACCCGGCGGAATCGGAACGGAATAATTCTGCAGGAAGACCTGGAAGAGGGACATTACACCGTCCTGGGCCCGGATACTCCCACCCGGTTGAGCAGATCCGGGGTCCATTCGACAATCGACATCTTCCTCACCAACATGGGGAACAACATCGCCCAGCCGATCGTACACCAGGAGCTCAGCTCGGACCACTATCCGGTGGTGGCCGAAGTTGGCTCCTCGGTCAACCGGCATCGAATCACCAGACGGAACTACCATCGCGCCAGTTGGGAGAGGTTCCGACAACACGTTGACGACAACATCGATTTCGACATGCGCCTTGATTCGGTTGATGACATCGAACGACAGCTGCAGAGCATCGAGCAAGCGATCTCCCAGGCCCGGGAGCAACATGTACCGGTGATAGATCAGGTGAGTGACTCTGTGACCCATTGATAGACCCACTAAAGATTTAATACAATTGCGAAACGCCATTCGAAGGCAATACCAGCGAACTGGTTTGCCAACGCTCAAACGTCACTGTAATCGAGTGACCAAAATTATCAAGGCCAGAATGGTGGACCTTAGAAATAATGATTTCGCTGACAGAAATCCGCTCTCTCCCAGATTGTGCTAAGCCGTTCTGGAAGATGACAAAAATTTTAAAAACTAAGCCAAGGCCCATTCCACCGTTGATCCCACTAGACGTCAATGACTCAAGGGATCGGTTGATAACACCTGCAGAGAAGGCTGATGAGATAAGTCAACACTTCGTCAGCTCCCACAATCTCGGTCAAAACATCGTCAGTCCACACGAAGCTGCCGTTAGCGCGCTTATAACTAACATCGACCAAAGTCCTAACGACTTCTCCGAAGATTTGGAGATCTCAGCTGACGAATTGTTGACTTATATCAAGACCTCAAAGAACATGAAGGCCCCAGGTTTCGACAACATCATGAACTTGGAGCTCAAGCAATTGAGCCCCCAGTTCTACAACCATCTGGCGGTGGTGTTTAACCAATGCCTCCGTCTTAGCTACTTCCCATCGTGCTGGAAGTCAGCCAAAGTCATTCCCATTCAGAAACCTGGGAAAGATCCTTCATGTTCCAGAAGCTACAGACCAATCAGCCTTCTCTCAGGTCTATCTAAACTGTTTGAGAAAGCGATCCACCGTCGGCTTCTAGCATCTGCTGACGAGCTCAATATCCTGTTGGATGAGCAGTTCGGTTTCCGGCATGGTCGCTCAACAGTCCATCAACTTAATCGAGTCATGAACATCCTCAGGCGGAACAAGTCTGTTTCGAAAACATCCGCTATGGCCCTTCTCGATATCGAGAAGGCCTTCGATAATGTGTGGCATGATGGCTTGGTGTACAAGCTCAAGCGATACAATCTTCCAATCTTCCTGGTGAAGATTATTAAAAATTATCTCTCGGACAGGACATTCCGAGTTTCGTTGCATGGTGCAGTTTCCGATGCAGTCAGGAGATCTCCGCCGGTGTTCCGCAGGGAAGTATATTAGGTCCACTTCTGTTCAACTTATTCACCTCGGATATACCCCCGCTCCCTGAAAATGGATCTCTGTCGTTGTTCGCCGATGATACCGCAGTCGTCCACAATGGTAGGGTAATAAGAGCGCTTGCCGCGAAACTGCAGCGAAGCCTGAATAGTTCTGTCAGAATACTTCACCGAATGGAAGATTTGTATCAACGCAGCGAAGACCCAGGTCATCCTGTTTCCACATTCTAACTCTCCCAGACTTGTCCCGCCTGAGAATTGTAAAATAAGCCTGAACAACACAACGGTGGAATGGACCAAATCAGCTGTCTATCTTGGTAGTCACTATAGACAGCAAGCTTATCTTCAGGGATCAGGTTGACAAAACTGTCACAAAGTGTAACGCTCTGTTGAAACTACTGTACCCATTGATCAACAGAAGGTCTACATTATCCCTGAAAAACAAGCTTGCTGTCTACAAGCAAATCATACTTCCGGTCATCGAGTACGGCAATGCCAATCTGGGAGAGTTGCGCAAAAACACATCACCTGAAACTTCAGCGAGTACAAAACAAGTTCCTCAGGATGATCCTGAACACCCCTCCGAGGACAAGAACATCTGAGGTCCACCGTCTGGCCGAGATAAAAATGCTCGACGATCGCTTTAGTGAGTCTATCAATCGGTACAGGGCACGCTGCCTGACATCGGATCACCAGATCATTCGGAATCTGGTTCCCCACCCTAGGATTTTCAAATTGTAGTTTTAGTTGTAGATTAGGTAGGTTATCAAATTTTAACAAACAATGCCCCAAGGGCTGAACTGGAAAACAAAAATAATTAAAACACAAAACACACGTAAACACATCAAACACATAAAACATTAAACAAAGCTGAAGAGCCCAATGGGCTGAAACACTTAAAATGTAAAATTAGTATATAAGACAAAACAATGAAAATAAAGATCAATTTTACTACTATTTTACTTACATGCACGCTCATTCATTCGACGATTGCAGTACGGTACGGTTGGCACACCAGGAGGACAAGCAGCAACCAGGAGGACAAGCAGCAACCAGCTAGTAGCTAGCAGTAAGCCGAGTAAGCGAGTGGTATCGCCCTCGCTTGTCAGCATCAACCTACACCCACAACAGCAGCCGGTGGTCGGCTGACTGGTTCCCGTAGCTGCATCCGACTGTAAGTCGAGTAAGCGAGTGGCATCGCCCTCGCTTGTTGGCAACGAACGAAGTCCGCAACAACACCCGGCGGTTGGCTGACTGGTTCCAGTAATCCGGTATGGCGGATTTACCTGGTTTCGACAATTCGGTCGGTCGCGACAATGGCGCAGATAAAGAACCTACGGCTCCACCAAAGTAAGTATTAAAGTGTTTAAAGGTTGATACTAAGAAGGGGCTCCGGTGGAAATAGACGGAGTACCCAACCATTTCAAGCATCCGGTAGGAAAAGACGGAGAGCAAAAAAAAAAAAAAAGGCATACTCTGATGGAGAAAGGCAGAGTTTTGCAATGAATGAGGCTAACTGAGGATTGGCAGAGACGAAATTAAACTTGTTTGCGAAGATAGATTTATAATAGAGAACTATTTCGATTTTTTTTTCATTGCAGAAAGATCTCCAGAAAACGAATTCTGAGAGAATTGAAAGCTGCTGTCGAAAAGAACAATGCGTTGCGTGAGCAAGTTATACAGCTCACCGTTGATACAGATCAGGGTCTTAGAAGTTCACTTTATCAGGTATCAAACACGACACGAGATGAATCAATCCAATCTCAAATGAACAGCTGGACATTAGGTTCCTTAAACATTCCAGAGTGTGTTCCATCAGCAGGCGAAGTCGAGATAGACAAACAAGCGTTTGAGTATTGGAAAGACATACTTGTTTCTTCCCTTCAGCTTGTCAACGCAGCCGATGAACAGACTAAGTACGGAGTGTTTAAGATTAAATCTGGACCAAAGCTACGTGAAATATTCCGAGCAACATCTACTACCCCGGGAATGCCTGATGAACAGAACGAACCATTTTCCAACGCTATTGCTCGTCTCGATGAATACTTCGGATCTCGGACCTACACGCTATCGCAACGTGGGAAACTCATGATGATGAGTCAGCTGGATTCAGAAAGCAGCATCAATTTTGTCTGTCGTGTAGGATCAGCTGCAAAAGTGTGTAATTATGGTCCAGACGAAGAAATGGAAGCCGTGGTAAGGGTCATCACGAAGAATGCAAATGATTCCAGAGTACGAGTATTAGCTCACCGTAACTGGGTCAAACAAGGGTCAATGAAAGACCTTATTGACCTTGTACGCGACCGTGAGATTGAGAAATCAAATGAAGAAGCGTTCCAAAGAACCCATAATCCCCAACGTGACACCATAAAGGTATCGGCAGTTTCACAAGATCGAACAGAATTTCGAGGACATCGTGAGCCATTCAACTCCAACTGGCATGCCAGAGGAAGTTACCGCGGAATCCATCGTAATGGAAGAGGCGGGCATGGAAATTTACGAGGAAATTTCCATCAGCAGATGGTTACAAATTGTTGGCGATGCGGTAGCGTTTTTCACCGGGCGTCTACATGCTTCGCAATCGATAAAAACTGCCGAGTATGTGGACGGATGGGTCACATTGCGCGGGCCTGTGCTTCTCGCGGTGGTTCCAACCAGCCGAACAACCAGACGAGGGGAGTGAAGCGCCTTGCAGATCAGGATGATTCGGGCGTTGAGAAGAAAATTGCAGCGATCGAAGATACAAAAGCCGAACCACTTGATACCAAGGTACGCGAGGACGAAGACATTCAATGAACAATTTGTTGAAGTTTCTTTTATATATAAACGTTTTGTACTGAATTTAACATTTTTATTTTCTTCTTTGACTAAATTTGAATAAATATACTGCATTACAGAAATCGCGTTTTGAATCACTGCAATTACAGCAAGCCGAAGTACACAATACTACACATGTCCAACCATTGAACAAGCCATCACGAACGAATGAAATAGTTTACAAAAACAGCGCTACAGTAGAAGCGGAAGTAGCAGGTGTAAGGGTCGAGTTTTTGATTGATTCCGGTTCTCATGTTAATACTATAACAAAAACGATGTTTGATGAAATTCTGGCCAACAAGAAAGCAGCTTCCAAGATCCTTGCCTTGCGTTATTCCACTGACAAACCCTTGAAGGCATACGCAACTAATGATCAGATAAAGGTGATTGCCAATTTTTATACGGAGTTATTTATCTCAGAAGATAGACCAGTTATGGTCGAAAAGTTTTATGTTGTGGATGAATCAAGAGCGCTTTTGGGCTTCAACACCGCAATAAGGTATTGCGTCCTTGACATTGGTCTAGATGTCCCAATACGCCACCATCGGTTATTGTCCAGCATATGTGATAGGAATCTCGTTAATTATGCCCAAGAACTATCAATTTGTAACGAATTTCCGAAATTCAACATTCCGGCCGTATCATTGAAATACGATAAACAGATGCCTCCAGCCCGAAACGTGTATACGCATATTCCAGCGTCATTCAAGGAAGCCACAAAACAGAAACTTAACAATCTACTGTCAAGTGGAATCATTGAGGAAGTGACAAGTGATATGGATCGGTCGTTTTGTTCTTCACTATTGGTAGTACCGAAAGGTAAAGATGACATTCGTCTGGTCATAGACCTCAGAGGACCGAATCGTTGTATATACAGGACACCTTTTAAGATGCCTACGTTTGAGTCGATAGTAATGGAACTACATGGGGCTCAGTGGTTTTCCACGATAGACCTCACAAGCGCGTTTCATCATATAGAGTTGAACAAAGACTCACGCCACCTGACCAACTTTTTCGCTGGAGATGGACTCTACAGATACTGCCGGCTACCTTTTGGGCTTTCTAACGCTCCGGATATATTCCAGGAAGTGCTTCAAACGATTGTACTCGCTGGATGCAAAGGGGTCGTTAATTACTTAGACGATGTCATGATTTTCGGAAGAACCAAGGAAGAACACGACGAAAATTTGACCAAAGTACTGGAGTGTTTCAAAACCATAACGTCAAAATCAATGAAGAAAAATGCTCATTTGGAAAACGATCAGTGGATTTTCTGGGATTCATTGTCTCTAATGAAGGATGGAAGATAGAAAATGAAAAGATTGCAGCGATACAGAATTTTAGAGCCCCAGAAACTTTGGCTGAAGTTAAAAGTTTCCTAGGTTTAATCAATTTTGTCGAAAGGTTTATCCCACAAAGAGCAGATAAAACTTGGCGACTTCGTGAGTTGGCAAAAGCAGACGGTTTTTATTGGAATCAAGGATTGGACGAAGAATTCAACTACGTGCGAACAAAAGCGTGGAAGACTATCAAAACATTGGGATACTTCAGAAGAGAGGATCGAACGGAACTCTACGTGGATGCCTCTCCTCACGGCTTAGGAGCAGTCCTGGTACAGTTTGACGGCAATTCAAAGCCAAGGGTGATCGCTTGTGCTTCCAAAACTTTAACGGAAACTGAGCGAAAATATCCTCAGACCCAAAGAGAGGCACTAGCAATGGTATGGGGAGTCGAAAGATTTTCCATGTATCTCATGAGTTGCAACTTTACAGTGAGAACTGATGCCGAATCAAACGAATTTATTTTTGGGGGATTGCACAGGATAGGAAAAAGGGCAGTAACTAGAGCAGAATCATGGGCATTACGGTTACAACCATATAATTTCAAAGTATGCAGTATACCAGGAGAAATGAATGTGGCGGATGCACTCTCAAGACTAGTTGATCAATCACAAGCATCTGAGTCATTTGAAGATGGAGCTGATGAGAAGCATTTACTTTACTTCATTGATGCGGGCGCTATGGAAATCTGCTGGGATGAGATAGAGTTTCACTCCGAAGACGATAGTGAATTAACAAAAGTCAGGACGTCGATTAAAACTGATCAATGGGAGAATGGATTGAAAAAATTTGAATCTGAAGCAAAGGAGCTGTCTGTACTTGGAAACATGGTGTTCAAAGGTGATAGAATTGTGCTCCCTGATGCTTTAAGGACAAAGGCAATTCAATCAGCTCATCAGGGACACATGGGAATCGGATCAACCAAAAGGATATTGCGACAACACTTCTGGTGGCCAGGAATGAGTAGATCAGTAGAGATCTTCATTAAGAACTGTGAGACTTGTCTTTTGCTTTCAAAAAAATCCACCGATTCCTTTAACCAGTAGAGAACTCCCAAACGGCCCATGGGAGATTCTTCAAATCGATTTTTTACCGATAAAGAGTTTGGGTTTGGAGAATTTCTCGTAGTGGTTGACACCTACTCACGTTATTTGCATGTGTTGAAATGCGATCCATGGATGCGGAATCGACCATCGAAGCACTTGAAAAATATTTGCTACATGGGGCTACCGCTAGTTCTCCAAAGTGACAACGGGCCTCCGTTCCAAAGCGACAGATTCGTAGAAACCTGGGAAAACAAAGGCGTTAAGATCCGCAAGTCAATCCTCTAAGCCCACAATCAATGGAGCTGTTGAACGTCAAAATGAAGGCATAAAGAGAGCACTGGCAGCATCAAGATTGGATCATATAAATTGAAGGTTGCGTTGAACAACTATGTGCATATGCACAATAAAGTACGGCCCCTCACCAGACTCGGGGTAACACCATTCGAGTTACTTGTTGGCTGGAAACATAGAGGCATGTTCCCAGGCCTATGGCAAACTAATAATCAAACCAAACTGGATCGTGAAGACGTAAGAGAGAAGGACGCATTTTCCAAGCTTGACAGTAAAAAACATGCGGATATGCGGAGAGGAGCTAAATATTGTGATATTACCATTGGAGACAAAGTGGTCCTAGCACAGTTTAAACGTATCAAATCAGACCCCACTTTTGGACCGGAAAAATTTACAGTAATAGCCAGAGATGGGGCAAAATTGATCGTCAAAAGCGATCGGGGCGTCACATACTCGAGAAATGTAGCAGACGCCAAAAGGGCTATCGACGATTACAATACATCTGACATGCCAAACCTACATAATGATGTTCTGAATGATGCACAAACCACCATAACTGGTAAGATTCTTAGCGATCAGTATTAACAATTAAACAGTAATTTATTGCCAATTTTATTAGATGATCCTCTACAAGATCCCACGACGCAGTTCCAAGCCGGTTACAAAAACTTGACTGAATCGGTTGCCACAGGATACTCTGGAATCGATCAACAATTGCACAAACAAGGTGTGCGGATCCAATCTGAACATGGAGACCCGTCCGGATCACGTCCTAGAAGAGAAAGAAGAATCCCAAACAAACTGAAAGATATGATTTTGTTTAACATATATGATTAGAGAGTAGAGGTAAGATGGGATGTAGAGATAGAACTGAAATAAGAATTAACTAACATTGATATTGTAACAATCATTGTACAATAAAGCCCTAAGAACTTGCGAAAATTAAATCTGTCTTGTATTCTTACATCAAATAAACAGAAAAAAAAGGTAAAGAAGAAAAACACCAATCAGCAATAAATCTCCCTTGTTGAAATCTGCTTTGCGCTCATTGGTTAGAAAAAAAGGAGGGAAATGTTCACCCGCAAACTTGTGCTCACCGGGTATAAATATGAGCACACCGGTCATGCACGCTCATTCATTCGACGATTGCAGTACGGTACGGTTGGCACACCAGGAGGACAAGCAGCAACCAGGAGGACAAGCAGCAACCAGGAGGACAAGCAGCAACCAGCTAGTAGCTAGCAGTAAGCCGAGTAAGCGAGTGGTATCGCCCTCGCTTGTCAGCATCAACCTACACCCACAACAGCAGCCGGTGGTCGGCTGACTGGTTCCCGTAGCTGCATCCGACTGTAAGTCGAGTAAGCGAGTGGCATCGCCCTCGCTTGTTGGCAACGAACGAAGTCCGCAACAACACCCGGCGGTTGGCTGACTGGTTCCAGTAATCCGGTATGGCGGATTTACCTGGCTTCGACAATTCGGTCGGTCGCGACAAGGACCATTCATTTTTAAATAATTTATTTTAATTTTCTAGGTGTAGATTTGATGGGTGTGTGTGTGTGTGAAAACATAGTTTTAGTACTTGCGCATTTTCATATTCTTCACTGTAGACGATCGTTGCGGCCGATGCGATGCTCGTTGGTCGACATTGGTGACACCGGGCGGGATAGAACACGTCGGGATGGTCAGCGGGAACAAACAGGAACGGACACAGCCAGCGAGGGGTACCAGACGAGATGTTGCTTTCGTCGTGGTGAATTTCACTACGGACAGGGTGTCCAGCAATTTAGCGATTAGGCCGATGTAACGGATGGCCTGAAGAATCGCTAGGTGGAACCGGGGAACGACACAAAAGCACTTTGTTCACTGACCGAGTGGGCACACAATAGTTTGGGTGCACATGTGGCTTACTTTATTGCACGACAATAGTTTTTTTTGTTTCACCGATTAACCGTCACTGTCGCACAAAGTGCCCACTCAAATTACAAAAAGGCCCTTGCCTTCACTTTTACTTAGCGTGGTCACAAATAGCGAAGTGACGAACGCTACCGCGGTCTACGGTCTTCCCGGTCGAATCACCAAATTACAAGAGGCCGGTACAATGGCCCGCCGACCCTTATATATCATCCTCAAAACAATATATCGCTCATTTCATATCCGTTCCACTGGTCCTTACATCCACCCGGTGTGATGATGTTGTATATACAATAGCTGATGACACTTCTCCGATGATAGAACGAGGGGTAACAAAGAATGGATTGGTGCCTTTTTTGAATTTAAATTTCTTGCGTGCAAGTTCATATATTAATGTTTTGGATTTA
The DNA here is from genome assembly GCA_034211315.2 of Aedes japonicus. Taxonomy (NCBI): domain Eukaryota; kingdom Metazoa; phylum Arthropoda; class Insecta; order Diptera; family Culicidae; genus Aedes; species Aedes japonicus. The sequence continues at coordinate 146,201 of JASCZW010000800.1, read as the reverse complement.
ATTTATATTGTATTTACATCTTATTTTATTTTGATTAAACTTGGTTGTACATATTATGCAACGAAAAACAATAGCTAATAACAAAAATAATAATAGCAAAAATATAATAATAATAATAACGACACCAATCGGGGCTTATAAATACAAAATTAATGTTTTCTCAAACGCATAATTAAAACGGAGCACAAACATTAATTTAGTATCTAAACATTTACTGACAATATTTCATAAATAACACGAATGAGATTTAAACAAAATCAAGCTGACAACACTGAAAACGATGGTTTTATTGTAACCTAAAAACGGTTGGTTACAATCTTCCCGTAGACGGGGTAAACAAAAAAAAACACTAGCTTTTTTTTTGTTTCAGGTTGGCTTCGGATGCGACTACTTCTCCTCTTGTACTAGTTTCAGTCCATGAGATGATTTTTCTTAGAATCCAGAGGAGCTCTTTCTTATTGAGTTGTATAGCAGTGATGAAGTGAGCCTGTCCACCCTTGTTGTATGAGTGCGACTTCTGCTTCATCATTACTAGTTACAGCTCATGAGATGATTTTTCGTAGAAACCAGAGGAGCTCTTTCTCATGGATTGTTTAGCATTAAAGGAGTGCGCCTACCTATCGTCAGTCTATTGGGTGCGACTACTGCTTCATCAGTACTAGTTACAGTTCATGAGATAATTTTTCATGGTAACCAGAGGAGCTCTCTCTCAGGAACTGTATAGCACTGGGGAAGTGAGCCTGTCCACCCCAACCCAAACAAAAATATAAAGTCTCTATGTCAAAACCGAGAGTACCTCTCCTCATCGACCAATTTATTGAATCAATTTTGAAAATATCCGTGTGAAGGCGTTCAAACTGCGTCAGAAAAAAACATGTACTTACTGTTGATATTGATGTTGACAATGATCAGAAACCCAGAATCAGACACTTACTTTTACCTTTACACGATCGACAGTAAAGAGAATAACAATCTATTCATCTCTCTTCCAATAATAATTGTTTCAAAATTTTGAACTAATATAATCTCCTTTCATTCTGATCTCTTTCATACAAACCATTCACTCACCCCCTTCAATCATTCATTTATAATCATTCATCTGGACCCATACACATACTTATAAATAATTTAAACTCTAATTCGACGATCTAGCACAATATTCTTATTCGGGTACCCTATTCTAATTGTGACTATATCACCTCAACGAGTCTCAGAATTTTGAGACACGTGACTATAATCCATTAGGATTTCAGATCTTCCCTTCTAATTGTTTCCATTTGAATCTCTCACGTTCCGAGAGCAAAAGTTCGGAAACCACTGAAAGAAGTCTGTTCATTTATCGTTTCGATTCATGTGGCTGCGTTTGTGCCCATAGCTAACAGCACAGCCCTAAATGTCGACTCGATGACGTTTCGGTTTCTGATCTGTCAATAGACCACTGCGCACAATAGCCATCAGACTGAGAGCTAAAATTTTTTTGGCATTGTTCACTAGAAACATGAATTTCTCTACAAACTGATGCTTTTTCCATGGACAGGTAAGTAATTTTCTTTTGTTTAATTGGCTCTTGTTTACTTTTAGGTGAAGCGGATCAACGGTGAGATGGATGGCATACAATGGAGGCAAGAAGCAACATTTTGTTACGGCAGAATATTATTCTGTGTGTGGAATTAATAAATGGCGATGAGAAGAAAGTGTGTGAATTATCCGGGCTTCAGATGAGCAGCCGGCCAGACTCCGAGGTTCTTTCCTGTTAGGTCCTCCAACTCATACGATGATGTGCCGTGTTTGTTTTTCACTCGGCAAGGAAGAAACTGACGACCGTATTTCGCGTTATAATGCTCCGCTGCGTTAGAAAGCTTCATGTTCCTTCTATATACCAACTGTCCGGGAACGAATGCTTTCGCAAACTTGCGATGACGGAGATTGTAGGTGTTGGTTGACGACTTATACGCTTTTACTAGATTTTTAGTTACGATGTCATACAAATCGCTGAACATCTGCTGCTTTCTAGCCTCTCGCTGTTCGGGAGTAATTTCATCATCGTGACGGGCTAAACGGTGGTCCGTTCCAACCTCAGACAGCTCGTGACCGTGTGTTATGAAGAATGGCGTATAGCCTGTCGATGAGTGAATAGTCGAGTTAAGAATCGTTTCTATTTCTGGGACCTTCGTGTCCCACAGTCGCTGATCATCCTTGACGTACGTTCGGATAGCTGCATTGATCGTTCGATTGACTCTCTCAACTGGATTAGCCTGTGAGTGGTATCGGGAGTTCAACCAATGAGTAATTTTAAATCGATCTATGAGCGCTTTAAACTCTTTGGACAGAAAACAGCTACCGTTGTCCGAAATAACAATTTCGGGTACTGAGTTTCGAAGAAACCACTGGTCTTTCAATATATCGCACAAGGTTGAACTCTTGATGCTTCTCACAGGCTGAATCAACACCCATTTCGAGAAGTAGTCAGACACGACCAAGATGTGCGTATTTCCACGTCGACTTCGGGGAAGGGGTCCGATATAATCGACTGATATTATCTGCCAAGGATGTGTAGCGAGACGCATTTTCCCCATTTCGGGCGCTACTGCAACGGATGCTGGTTTAACCTCCTTGCAGGTTTGACACTGCTGACAATAACGACGAACCTCTCCTGCCATTCGAGGCCAGTAGTACCTCTGCCGGATTCTCGTTAGTGTTTTGTCAACGCCCGGGTGAAAAATCGAATCGTGACACTCTTGCAAGATTTTCGCAATTTCTGTTTCTTTTGGGATCACCTTCCATTCGAAACGAGAATCGTATGGCTGATCATGAGCGGTGACAAACTTTTGTAGCCTGCCATTATCAATCCTAAAATCAACAAAGTTTTCCGGATGGCTCGTGACTTTCTCGAGCATGGAAGTGTACCAAGGTGTAGTGGGTGAGTCCTGGACAGCAGCCACACTCCGTGACAGGGCGTCCGGAACTATATTCTCCTTCCCTTTCCGGTGAACCACTGTCATGGTATATTGCTGCAAATCAAGTGCCCATCTACTACATCTTGAGCCCACTTTCCATTTGGTACTCAGTATGTGCGTAAGTGCTGAGGAATCTGTAATGATGGTAAAATGGTATCCTTCCACGTACCCACGAAAAGCTTTTATCGCAAGAATAGCTGCGAGAGCTTCTTTTTCCGCTGCGTGATAATTTTTCTGGGGAGTGGTCAGTTTGTGGGAGAAATATGACATCACCCTTTCTCCTCCCGACTGCTGTTGCGTAAGGACTGCTGCTACCGCCACATCGCTTGCATCCGTTTGAATTACGAACTCCTTAGAGAAATCCGGACTTCCAAGAATTGGAGACGTTACGAGGCACTCCTTAACCTCACAGAAAGCCCGCTCCGCGTTCTCATTCCAACGGATGACCTTCGATTTGGTTTGTAGCAGGTCAGATAAAGCAGCGGTGATTCCACTAAAATTTCCAATGAAACGGCGATAATAATTTGCCATTCCTAGGAATCTTCTTAATTTCGTGACGGTATTTGGTCGCTCGTACTCCACGATTGGCCGAATTTTCTCTGGGTTTGATCGGAGTCCGTCTGAACTAAGAAGATACCCTAGGAAAGAAATTTCATTTACCCCGAACTTGGATTTCTCCATGTTAATACTGAGGTTAGCCTCCTTAAGACGACGTGCAACTTCGGTGAGAAGCTGTACGTGATGTTCGAACGTTTCCGTGACGATGACGATGTCGTCAAGGTACACGAAAACGTTCGGCTCCAGTACACCATGACCCAATACGTTGTCCATTAACCTAGCCAAGGTGGCTGGACTGTTGACAAGGCCGAAGGGCATTCTGGTGTACTGGAACAACCCTTTGCCCTGCACACTGAATGCCGTATACTTTCGTGATCCAGGTTCTAAAGCGACCTGTAAGAAAGCCTCTGACAAATCTATTGTGGAGAGATATTTCGCCTTAGGGAGTTGTCCCAATATGCGACCAGGGTGGGGCAAAGGGTACGCATCACGCACAGTTCTCTCATTGATTTTGCGCGCATCAAGACAGAGTCTCACCTTCGTGGGTTTGATAACGGGTACGCAGTTCAACGACCAATCGGACTTACTGCGCTCGATAATACCCACATCCAACAATCTCTGCAACTCAATTCCCACCAGCTCTTGCGTCTTTGGAGACATAACGTAAGGGAACCGTCTCACCGGTGGTTTGTCTTTCCATTCTTCGTTAATTTCAATTCGATGCTGCGTAAGTGGAGTTATTGTCAACTGACCTGCCCTCGCTGGAAGAAACAAGCGTTTGGCTTCCTCAATTAGTCGGCTCTCGTCATCCGTCAAAATTGTTTCAGTGCTTAATGGATTAATATATGCCACACTTTCTGGATTCGGAAGTTGCTCGCTTTGTAATATCGTTGGTTGGATTTGGAACTTACTCCAGAAGTCCATGCCACAGATACAGTCGAGAGTTAAATTTCGAACAACCAGAGTGGGGACTACTTTTAATCTCGTCACGGAAACAGAAAGGCAGATGAACTTGACCAAGAACTAGGAGCTCATTACCGCTTGCTGATTTCAGGGTGATGTTCTGGGACGGTCGATGCAGCTTTTAGGCTTCATTCGAGTGAGCATATTTTCGCTGATGATCGTAAAATTACTTCCACTGTTCAGCAGCGCTTTTAAAGGAAGCCCATACACTTTAATGGCAACATATGGGCGGTTGTCATTCGGAAAGGGGTACGTTATTTGGCAAATTTCGGATGTGTGTAAGTAGCAATCTTCAGTAGCCAATTCCCAAAAGACTGCTGGATTGGTCTTACTGGTCGTTACGCTTCTTTGTTTGGCGGACGGCGGTTTTCGTTCGCTCGTGAACCGTTTTTTAAACAGTAGGGACAGAAGCCTGCTGGAAATCCATGTAAACCACAATTATCGCAAAAAGGCGACGAGGTTGACGGCACATTACTACATGATGGCCAGGGGTACCACAATTGAAACAGGTGTTAGAATTGGGCGGCTTATGTTCACTAACAATCTGCTCGAGCGTCACTTGTGACTGTGAAGAACTACGTGACGAACTCGGTACTGGTGATTTTGGCTTCGTAGTACCAGAACTAGTTGGTATCGAAGAGGGTTTTTGAGAATTTTGTGAGGAGTTGGAAACTGAACTGGGAGGCTTTTGTTGTTGCTGAGATGTCATATTTCGATTGTTTTTCGATTGATTATTTGACTGTTCCTTAAATGACCATGGTGAATTTTCCGAAGGCTGCGCCAACGGTTGGAACGGTCTCTGGTTATTTCGACTACTGTGGTTTTCTATCGCGTTAACGGTCTTCTCAGTACCGAACACCTTATTGTACACCGAAAAGTTCAACGCATCCAACTTTTGCCCCGCAGCCACGAGTGTATCTAAATCTTGAATCGGAATAAACGTCATCTGTCTCTTATAGTCGACTCGCATATTTTGTTGCAGGATTGTCACCTTCTCGTGATCGGGAATCTGTACGCACATGGTTCTGAATAACTTTTCCATTTCAGAGTAATATTCGTGAAACGATTCCAGTCTCTGTTGACGGCGTTGGTATATCTTCATTTTAATCAACGCGTCAAGATCTGGATGCATGTGGGTACGGCGTAACTCGAACACCAAGTGATCCCAGTTCATCAGGCGGCCGGATGATCGCTGGGTCATGTACCACTTCAGGGCTGATCCCGTGAAGAGATGCACAGCGGACACGAACAATTCGTGATCGGAAACGTGTTCAGCTACGGAAAGCGCCTGAACTAATTCAAGGAATTCATTTAGACGGAGTCCCTGATCGTCTCCACTGTATTTTGCTATATTCCATTTGGATACTGGTAAAGAATTGCGTGGTTGATATGGTGCTGGGAATTGTGCTGAAGGAAACGGAGTTTGAGTTGGGCCTGCAGCATTTTGGTTGGCATGAAAATTTGAAGGTCTATTGTGGTAGGGTACTGAGTAATTTTGATGATAGGGTGTAAATGAAGGAAAATGATTCTGAGCTGGTGGAGCATGGATTTGATTGTGTTGGTAATGCAATCCATTTGGCTCGTCTGAGTCAAATGTACGAACATTATGGCTATTTTTTTCAATATGCGAGGGATTTTGGGAAGAAAACCTGATAAAATTATCTGGGAAAGGACTGTTGAAAGGAAGCTGAACATCAACTGGATCGGTTTGAACGGAAATATCAGCTTTCTCATTGCGTTTTTCCAACTCATTTTCAAGACCTACGATTCGGGCTTCAAGAATACGGATCCAGTCTAATTCTTTCTGACTGAATCGCACCTCGTCGTTTTGCGGAGCTTCATCATCAGGACCGTTCTCCTGAGTTTGTATATGGAAACTAGTTGAAACTGTTGCATCTGTTAGTGTACCAAATATCGGTTTTAACTCACTGACAATCTCCACAAGTAAATTTTGCATACAACCATGAGATTGGGCGATCCTCTAGATGCCGTTAATAATGTAGAAATCCGAGCTACGTAATGTACGAGACGATGGCGAAGAACCCGCTTATTTTCTTCATCCTGTTCAACTTCAAGTTGACTTCTTATACCTGTACGCCACTTAGAACACACTTCCAAGTCGGATGTGGGATCGCTTGGAACGTGAATGTTATATTCGTTGTTCCCTTCACTTTCCGCTTTTAAACAATCTCTTAAACATTTTCGTTTGCGAGCGAGATTCATATCTCTAGTGATTATGACGCGTCGAGTGGTTAACTCATCATCGAGTTCGGCCTCCGTGAGGTAATCAACCCTCATTGAGTAGTACCATTTAGCTACAATTGTACTTGCTTGATCGTAAGTAAGGTTTGAGTTTGTCATGTTGAAACAAATTTGTGTAAAGTATAAAAAAAAACCAAATTAACCACAGTTATACAAAATTTTGAAATTCAATCCCAATTTGACCAACAATACTTTGATTAATTCTTCAAATGGTAAATTAAGCAAACAAAAATAAATAAATTGGCAAAAATAACTCAATAAAACTAATTTGAAAAAAAGACACAACTAAATTGGAAGAAAAACTTAACATAATATCATGCACACGTCTAAAAGGTAATGTAAAATAAGGTTATTTCAATGCTGATTCTAAGTAACTGATCACTGTCAACTCAGTAGCTCCAGAATTTATGTGAAGGGATTTCATCATCCGCAAATGCCTCTACCTCAATTCTCGCAATCTTTTCGCTTTATTGGTTTCAGATTCAGGATACTCTGACGACAACGCGATGATTTAAATTAATTTCTAATTAATTGAAATTTCTCCGGGAGATCACCGGAAAAAGAGATTTGCTTTTGGTCCAAAAAGTAAATCACTTTTTCTTTTACGTTGGGCGCCAATTGATAACTATAGGGAACCACGTTGTGAACCCCTGTAGATTTGGGCACCACTGCCTTGAAACAGTGTTCACAAAACGTGTCCCTGGGTCGTTTTACGACGATGATCTTCGGAAAAACTTCAACCTCTTAGGTGGACTATCAACCCACTTACCATGCGTTTTCAGTGACGGATGAATAACCTAAAATATTTACATTCAATCAAACAAATAATTTTACAAAGCTTGATTTGTGAGGACCATTCATTTTTAAATAATTTATTTTAATTTTCTAGGTGTAGATTTGATGGGTGTGTGTGTGTGTGTGTGTGTGTGTGAAAACATAGTTTTAGTACTTGCGCATTTTTCATATTCTTCACTGTAGACGATCGTTGCGGCCGATGCGATGCTCGTTGGTCGAACTTGGTGACACCGGGCGGGATAGAACACGCGGGATGGTCAGCGGGAACAAACAGGAACGGACACAGCCAGCGAGGGGTACCAGACGAGATGTTGCTTTCGTCGTGGTGAATTTCCCTACGGACAGGGTGTCCGGCAATTTAGCGATTAGGCCGGTGTAACGGATGGCCTGAAGAATCGCTAGGTGGAACCGGGGAACGACACAAAAGCACTTTGTTCACTGACCGAGTGGGCACACAATAGTTTGGGTACACATGTGGCTTACTTTATTGCACGACAATAGTTTTTTTTTGTTTCACCGATTAACCGTCACTGTCGCACAAAGTGCCCACTCAAATTACAAAAAGGCCCTTGCCTTCACTTTTACTTAGCGTGGTCACAAATAGCGAAGTGACAAACGCTACCGCGGTCTACGGTCTTCCCGGTCGAATCACCAAATTACAAGAGACCGGTACAATGGCCCGCCGAGCCTTATATATCATCCTCAAAACAATATATCGCTCATTTCATATCCGTTCCATTGGTCCTTACATCCACCCGGTGTGATGATGTTGTATATACAATAGCTGATGACACTTCTCCGATGATAGAACGAGGGGTAACAAAGAATGGATTGCTGCCTTTTTTGAATTTAAATTTCTTGCGTGCAAGTTCATATATTAATGTTTTGGATTTAATTTATATTGTATTTACATCTTATTTTATTTTGTTTAAACTTGGTTGTACATATTATGCAACGAAAAACAATAGCTTATAACAAAAATAATTATAGCAAAAAATATAATAATAATAATAACGACACCAATCGGGGCTTATAAATACAAAATTTATGTTTTCTCAAACGCATAATTAAAACGGAGCACAAACATTAATTTAGTATCTAAACATTTACTGACAATATTTCATAAATAACACGAATGAGATTTAAACAAAATCAAGCTGACAACACTGAAAACGATGGTTTTATTGTAACCTAAAAACGGTTGGTTACATCACTGCATCTCATGGAAGCCGATGAGAATCTCTACACACTCTCTGCTGACCACAGGTCAAGGATACTACCGTTCAATGTTCTCCGCTCATTTTCAAACTTGTATCTTTCAATTTCAAAGGCTGCCGTTGAACTATCAATACACTTTCTCTTCATTTCTATTAGTTCTAGCAATAAATTACCGTCCACTCCTAAAGCTTCGCATGGATATGAGAAATTATCTGCTTCTGACAAACTTCATCAAAGATCGTTACTCCGCGTATTGGGAGAATACAAAAAACAACAATCAAAGGGTAGAAGGGATATCTTGGGGTTACCTTGCTGGCGTTGCACATTAACGTTGGCCACCACTAAAAATGGAACTATTGTTCTTGCTCCGATTGCTAATGACGGTGCAAGAATGAGATACATACCAGCTTCTGGAATATCGTTCAAGCGTTAATGATTTGGTATTGCTGCAGGGAACTGGCTGCGATATTGATGACTGCACTCAAATTTTTTTTTTGAATTTTAGTCGGCGTTATCTAGAAAGGTTTAATGTTCAAAAACAATAGTTTTCTATTTGAAATCGACGCGTAGACATATTTCTGATTGATTGGGCCAAACATTTTGAAAATGTTTGGAGAAACCACTGAGATATTAACGCTCAACACCTGACCGCTTTTCATGACGGTCCCAATAGGTTTTTTTTTAAATTGTGCCCCTGTATAGAAAACTAAGACGTAGTCCTCATCCAAAAATACTTCAATTTAATTAATTTTCTCTTCACTATCAGATTTTTATTCCAATTTCAAAAAATGAAAAATAAAAAATACAGTGTGTCTCACAATATGTGCCACCTTGTTTCAGTCATGGTTTATTTCAGCTGGGCAATTTTAACCCATTTTGAGTGTATTCTATTGACAGCTTATCGCTGAAGATATATAAGCAATTTCGATTGTTTATATATCTCAGCTACCATGGAAGCCATACTGGAGCAACTTTTACAATTACATTTGTACATTTGTAAAAGCTTAGACTGTATCAGATATTCAATAGCCGTAAGCAGTTCGGAGTGAGTAAGCGTTTTGTTTTTCATACCTTGAAACGGTTCAAGGAAACTGGAAATGTCCATATTCAACACAAAGGAGGAGCCAGACAAACTGCCAGAACGAAGAAAAGCATCAAATGTGTGAGGGAGCGAATAAGATGTAATCTGGCCGAATCTGGCCTTAAATTGAGAAAACCATTCAAATTTCTTCTGCTTCAATGAACATGCTCCTCATTGGAATGCAAGCCTCTGGAATGCAAGCCGTGCAAGAAACAACGGCGTCAAAATAACATCGAGTAGGTTTTGAAGAACCATCTGCTTCCTCATGCTGCAACGCTGCTTCCCATATACCATATTCTTTCCAATAGGACTCAGCTCCAATAGGACTCAGCACAAAAAAAGAAGACACAAGCAAGACTGTATCTTCACCGGATCTTATCACACTTGACTACTTTGTTTGGGGTTATATGCATCAACAAATAGGCCCTACAAAAGGGCTTACTTCAGATCGATTTAAGAAACCAAATGCGCAACCAAATGATATTTGGGACCAAATTCTTCAGGAAATCGATCGTGTCAGCTGCGATGAGTTTAAATGCGTTTGTGTCTTTACATACATCTATCATAGAAAACGGCGAGAGATTCGAATTTAATTAATATGGTTTATTTCTTTCATGTATCTTTCAAATGCAAAATTAATTGTATGATTTGGTGGATTGGTTTTGCTGTAATCCCATTTTGTTTTAGTGATACCTATTGTGAGACACCCTGTAAAAGAATAACGCGTTATAACATAACATCCCTAGTAGCACACTTGTTGCCATTCGGTTGAGAAAACATAAATATGACTTGCTAAGTCATAATCAAGTTACTGCAACTAATTATCATCGTAGTGTGCAACTTGGGATAATTAACGGTTGGGTGACTAGCACGCCACTTGCAATCATTCATTACAAAGTTTAATCATTCCTTTATCTCGTAAGATCAGTTCAATTTTATCCCCAGAGATTGATTTGTTTACTCATCTGGAGTCATTTTGTCGCCGGACACTTAAGTTCTAAAAAAATACTACAATGTGAGAATCACCCCATTGAATTACTGATTGAAAAACTGTTGAAATTACTTGTTAGTTATCGACTTATCATGACTATCTGTGACCAAAGACCTGACTATCTTATATGAGGCATTTTTTTCTACCAGAAGCATTTGTCCCAATTAATGGCAACTAGTACACACCATTCACAAGGCGGTCTTATTTCACCCCAACCAATCGTTTTTTAGTTATGTAACTTTCTGCGTTATCTAATGCACACATATGAAATGCCAAATTTTGAAGAAATGCAAGCGATATTCCATGCGTGGAAACATCTTTTATTAGAACCGGTAGTGGAACATCAGCTTATCCTAGTGCCACTGACAAACGGCGATAAAGGCGCTCATAAAAATTTGAAAGCCCATCTGATTGACCGTCGTCTCGAACCAGTTCGCATAGTTCTCATTATGAGCACCCGGTCCATGCAGTAGTCCAATAAAGCTATCCGAAAGCTCAATCAGCCAATTTGCCATAGTTCCAATTATGGAGATCTTCGGATCGATGGAACCTCTCCAGTTTGGAAAAGTGGAGACAAAAATAGCTGTGTTTCATCTGTTGAAGACTTGGCTGCTTGGCGAGAGCGGATTAACTTCCCTCTCCGCCGCCGCCGAAAACCATTAGTCATGATTTGATTTCGACGACGACGATGACGACGAGAGGAGAAAAATGCGGCTACTCTCGGAGGCTGGAAGTGCCGTATGTCAAGGTAGGTACCAACTCTGCGAGCGATAGGAATTTATGATAGATTGAAGCATAGAATGGAGCTCCAAATTATATGGTTTTTATTGATTGATTGATATTTTCAATTTGTTTTACGATCATAATCCTGGAGTCCGGTGATTGAGGATTTGGTTGGGTTTGCTGCACTTACGAGCGAACCCATTAGTAGGCGCATGACTGATGATGGGGAAGGGATATCATAACCGAAGTCTTGCGACAGAATGACTCATTGAAAAGTGGAAGGGAGTGTTTAAGAATTGTTTATGTATTTAAGATAACTTATAAAATACTGAATTAAAATGCACCTGTAGGCCAACATTTCAAAAGTACAAAACTATGGCAGTTCTCAGGAAAGGAATAGGTACAGCAACTCGGCGATGGCAAGTTTGCGTGGCCGCAGTAGTCAATATGATAAATGCCATCTATTAGAAAGTTGCACGCGAATACACAAACTACCTGTTGCTAATGGCTCTTTCCGACTCAGCCGTGTGCAAAGTGATTTTTCCTAGCAAAAACCGTTTTCCTTTCAGCGGTTTGATGAAGATATCACGACGTAACGAGCACGCTTTTTTTTGACGAATTCAGTAAGCACATAACTCATATAGACGCCCGCTTCCTCCTTTCGTACTACTGGCATCTTTTGCGGTGTTGCAGTATTGCAGTCTACCGATGCATTGCATCAGCCTGCCAAGTGGTGTGCTTTCTTTTTCATCCTCTCTAGCCAAGCATCATTCAGCAGGGGCTTAATTACAGTATGTTTTTTCCTGCCTTGCCGTGAGCTGTTTTCGTTTATGATATAGGTAACGGGGTGGAGGCCATAATTCTCTTCGTTCCAATCCAATTTGTGGCCGTCCTACGCCATCGCATCCTACAGCCAACCGAATGAGAGGACATTATTTCTTTTTGTGGCCCCGACCAGCCAGTCAAGTGATGGGACAAGTGAGGTATGAGAGATTAGCATCGTCGTTGGTTGGCCACTCTCGGAAAGCATCCATCTTTGAATATTAGCATTTAATTGTAGATCTCGTTAGGCGGCAGCGGATTCCAAGTGATGAAGAATGTTCTCATAATTTATAGCTTCAGACCAGTCAACCGTGCGTAACTTTTTTCGGTAAAGTCCATTAAAGTCGTCTTAGGCTGCTTACAGTCATGATGAAAACATCAGCTCCAAAGGCAGCCGATAACAAAGGCCAAACTACAAGATAAATACTCGCGGATCCGTTGTCGAAGGTGGGGACACACCGTCCATGCTAGTTTATGGCGATAAGCTGGCAGCTGGGGCACATAAAAATATCAGAATATTAATTTAAATTGGAATTATTGGTCGCCTCTCTTCGCTTGGGTCGGGTCGGATGCTGAAAGAACGCATCTTTTCGAAATATCCCAAATATGGTTGAACGGCTGACAGACGGTAGGCAAATTGCTAAAAGCCATCGGATCTTCGCTCTTTACTTCGCGCTCGATTGGTCGTAAGTCAACGGACACTGGACTCTTGAAAGGCAAACGTTGTTCATCAGGGCCAGTTTTGTTTCGATGAAACCTTAAACAAATTTAAGAGGATTTACCTTTGCATACGTCTTAAGATTCTGACAAAATTGACGGTACCTACGCGAAGATGACCTCCAATGAAACGGAACGGGGAACATTTCTTAAAGAATGGTGTTAAGAAAGTATTGCGTAACAACTGCCTAAGACATTTCGAACTGTAGGGGTTGATCAGAGTCTGAAATAAAAACTCTCACCTGCCAATACCAATTGTTTTTTTTTTCCTTTATTATCGAGATTTTCAGCCCTGGGCTGGTTCATCTCCCGTCGTAGTCACTCAAATACCGTTTGGGTATTTTCGTAACTTGTCCGGGGGTGAGATTCGAACTCGTGACTTTGGCGTGAGAGGTATGGATGTTAACCACTATGCCGGGGTCGCCCCTTATATATATATCAATATATATATATATATGATATATATATATATATATGATATATATAATATATATATATATATATATATATATATATATATATATATATATATATATATTATACCAACTGTGTTTAAGCAGTTTTGCATATGATATTCGAGCCTCGAAGTGTTTGGAAGTTAAAAAAAATACCTATATGGGGTGTGACAAAATAGTTTCCTATTTTGATGCATAAAAGAAGAGTTTTTATAAAGATCAACAAATCTTTTTTTAAACACTGGTTGAATACTATTGAGCAAATTTTATTTTTCAAATATTTTCAGGTGTTTTTTAAAAATTTTGTTCTTGAATTGAATTAGATATACAATTACTATATAAATATATAATATGTATAAAATGAACGTCCATCATGTTCAATATTTATTTGAAGTTAAGTAGTATGTTATAACTTATTTACATGAATAAGAAGAATATTTTAACTATAAAATCCTCATAATAATAGAAACCTACACTCAAGTAAGTACATGGTATGACAGCAAGACCAGTGAAAATTCATTTCTTTTGAATCCCATTTTCAACTACTTCAAGCAATAATATCAACATTTTCGAGTTTAGGTATCTTTACTTGTTACTTTCAAATAAGTTTACTCGATGTGTCCTCAAAGTTTATCAATGACAACCTCAAGACGACGCTGGAAGTTAGAACACGCTTCTCTATTCTAGTCCTCCGACATCGACTGCCTTTTGTGAGTTATGACGGTATTCAGGGTCTTCACACTTGTATGAGATATTTTGCAGGCTTGTGTTTCAACATTTGCCCAAATCGAAAAATCCAACAGGTTAAGGTCTGGACCAAAACATCATGTTTTCCATCAGCCATTGTTCGATCGGATTTGCGACTAAGGAGAGCACTTGGTCCTTCAAAATACGATGTTGGTTTTAACACCAGCATCAATGTAAACAGGCGGCATTTGCAAACCGTTGGACAGTTCTTTGATTTGGAACTTAAAAATTACTTCTAGACTAATATTTGAAAAGGGCAGTATTCCAAAATCACGAAACCGATCAAATGGGAGGCGAAGATTGAAAAACGAAAATCAAATCCTATTTTCCATAGAAAGCTCCAATGAACCATTCATTATGCTCAGATTTTGTATAATAATGCAGTACTTAACCTTTTCACACATTTTATGCAGAAATATGTTTTAGTGAGTTAAAAATTGATGGAAACCAAAATACGCCCTGTTTATTTTTAGAGTGTTATTACGCATTACAATCAAAAAAAATCTTCTTCAGTAAAATCAGGGGAACATTACGTGCCAGTGAATTGTACGTGAAAAATCACGTAATATTTTTTTAATTTTCACGTAGAATGGGGGTTTATGTGGAAATAACGTAGCTCTTATGTGAATTCCACGTGTTTGTTACTGGTTTTGGCAGTGGACGAAAATTACGTCCGTTTTACGTGGAAACAACATGACGATTTTTTTGAGTTTAGGTTTTCCGGCTGTTAAACTGCCAGCACTAGAAATACGCCGTTGAGTTTTGACATTCTGGCATCTTATTTGTCATTACGCCTACGCTCTTCAGCCACATTAATCAAGTAGTGAGGAATTACGACCCAGTGTTACCATACCAAAACAGCGCCAAAAATCCATCTGAAAACCAATCCACTCGAACTATATACAGACTTTCTGATGGTTTTTACGTTAGATTTTGGTGCAACCGTGTGGAAAAGTCCGGCATTTTGCCAGTCGACGCGGCGTACAGGTGTGTGTATGCTTGCGAAACGTATACGATCGTGTTCGATACACGAAAAAAGGGACGTGAGCAGTATCAATGAGCTAAGAACGAACCCCACAAGTGTCACGTAACATAACCCCAAAAAATCTGCTGGACGCTTTGATTGCGGAGTCGACGATCTACGAATCCATAGAAGTGCAAAAGTTGTTGAAAACGAGAGCTCAAGAGAAAAAGGCCCTGGCACAGAGACTGGAGAAACCGGTCGATCGTCGTGATCTGGCCAAAAAGAAGATGTTATGGATCCGAGACGGCATGGAGCACCAGACAGAAGCAACCAATGGCTGAATTTGCAGCTGGAGAACCTCCGACGATGTTATGATGAAGTGGAGAAAAGCTTATTGGTGATCTACGATGTCGTTCCCCGGGATCGTATAACCCCCCACAGCAACCGGCGGCTGCGCCGAATTCGCCCCATCACCTGCACGATCCGTTGCCAACCTTGGATGAATGATCTGGAAGGCTGGTACTCGTTCTAGTGCAGGTTCCAGACCATCATGGGGTGATACCAGAACGAGTCGCCAGCTATCAAGCTGTATCATTTTAGAAACGCCCTGGTCGGAAGTGCAGCCAGGAAAATCAATCAGGATGTCATTAATAACAACGACTATTTGGCGGCCTGGAAAATGCTGGAGGACACGTATAAGGATGGACGACTCATAATCGACACGAACGGTGCAACGGTGATCACTTTATCTAGTAGTGTGGCTAGTTCCAGGAGCTCAACGTCAGCCATCGGTATGCCAAGGTGAAACAAGCTGGCCTTTGTTTCAACTGCTTGCGACGCGGCCACCGTACGATCGACTGCAATTCCGACAAGTTGTGTAAGACATGTAAGAAGAAGCACCAAAGCTTGCTCCACGACAACAAGCCAGCTGAACAGTACAACAGTGCACCCAGCGAACAACCTGTGAATTCCCAAGAACGGCAAGAAGTGGCTGTACAAGTCGGTTGAGTAAACTGCGTCACGTCACTGATGCTGAAACAACAAGTGCTTCTCTCAACGGCAGAGGTGCTTGTGGCAGAATCCGGTAGCGTTAGCTTGCCTTGTCGTGTTGTGCTTGATTCGGGTTCTGACTCGAATTTGATCTCCGAAACGTTTGTCAAGCCATTGAACTTGCCCATGCAAAACATTAACCTACTGATCAGCGGACTCAACAACGCTTAAACCAGGGTTAAGTACAAGTTAACCACCAAGATCAGCTCTCGTGTCAGTCCGTTCAACGTTATTTTAGATTTCCCGGTGGTGCCAGCGATTACCATCAACCTTCCGATGATGAAGGTCGACATCCTGTCTTGGTCCATTCCAACGAGCGTAGACTAGACGGATACATCATTCCACGTCCCAAAGGAAGTCCAGATGATCATCGGTGTAGGGCTTTTCTTGGTCCTGGTGATGAATGGCCGCATGAAGCTTGCAAACGGAGCTCCACTGTTGGTTGAGACCCACCTGGCTGGATCGCCAGCGGTCCCGTGAGGGGGCACTCATCTGGCCCACAAGGAGGCATCTGTCTGTTGATTCTGCGTGAAGAACAGATCAACCGTATTCTAGTAAAGTTCTGGGAACTGGAAACGGTCCAGGAAACCTCGCACCTGACATCAAAAGAGCAAACCATTGAGAAACTCTTCCAGCAAACGCACCTTCGTGACGAGACAGGCCGATTTACTGTAAGATTACCATTCAACGATAACCAGGGTCAACTTGGTGACTTCTTGGAAACAGCTCAAAGTCGATTTGATCGGCTACGACTTTCCTTTGTCAACAAAACGAAACCAATGCACTATTCGGAGTTTATGACCGAATACCAAGCCCTAAGCCACATGGTGGAAGTCTTCGATGATCCCGTCGATGGCTATTTTCTACTTCATCATGCTGTGTACAATGAGTCTAGTTCAACGACGTGTCGTTTTTGACGCTTCGAAGAAGACCTCATCCGGTCTCTCGTTGAACGATGCCTTGAGGTAGGGCTAACGGTGCAAAAGGACCTGATTACGATACTCTTGCGTTTATGCTGCTTTCCGGTCGTGTTAACTGTCGTGGTACAAATCCATAAGGACAATCGGAAATACAATGGATCCTTTGGTTCAATTCGAAGAACGAAATCGCAACGTTTGAGTTAACAACTGGTACGCACGGTTGTTCCAGCGCGCTCTACCTGACCACGCGCGCTCTGATACAGTTGGCGAAGGACGAAGCAACGGAATTGCCTATTGCAGCGAAGATGGTCAATGAAAATAGCAACATTGACGATGTTCTCACCGGAGGAAATACTGCTGAGGTAGTGATCGAAATCTACCAACAGCTGACGGAGATACTGCGACGAGGTAGATCTGGAATCCACAAGTTCTGCTCCAACAGTGAAGTCGTTCGGAAACGCATTCCGATAGAGCAACAGGAACCGCAAACCAAGTTCGAAGATGCCGAATTCAACGACGCAAGCAAGACGCTGGGTCCAATCTGGAATCAACACGAGGACTATTTCCGGTTCAACGTTGCTCCGCTCGAAGAAACGCTTCCGACCAAGAGTCCTATCCGCAGTTGGTCTCCTCTACGATCCATGCGGATACCTCGGGCCAGTCATCACGACAGCAAAGATGCTAATGCAGGATTTGTGGCAGCTGAAATTTAAATGGGATGATGAATCACCGGATGAACAAATGAGAATGTGGATGTACTTCCGCACACAGCTGCCACTGGTGAAACATTTGCGGAAAAGCCGATGCGTTGTTATGGACGACGCAAAACAAGTCGAGTTTCACGGATTCGCAGATGAGTCACTACGCGCATATGGGGCAGTCTTGTACATAAGGTGCATCTCACCTAATGGAACGATTGATGTCAATCTGGTGTGCAGTAAATCTCCTGTCGCACGAATTCGAAGAATTCGTTCGCGAGCAGGATATCGTTCTTATCGAGCCAGAACGCAACCAAAAAGAACCAACCAAAACTCGAGCTTGGAAATTATACCAGCAGGTTTTGACGAAGTACCAAGGAGGCCTGCTCATAGACGATGAAATCTTACTTCAAAATGGATTTCGGACAGCTTCCTGGCCGATAATTCTACATAGCGACGGCACGAAGAGATGTTCCTACGAAGTTTTAGTTTTATGGACAAATTTGCCGAAAAACTGCTGATTTGGCTAGGGTATGCAGCTGCGGAGCAAAGACCAAGGCCAGCAAGGACCAGGCTACCCAGAGAAGGCTGACTGAATTCGGCGTCTCGAAAGGCATCCAATGGCATTTCATATCTCCACGCCCTTATTTCGGTGTTATCTGAGAGGCTGGCGTGAATTCAGCAAAACACCACCCAAAGCGAATTGTTGGCGGAACCAAACTGACGTTCGAAGAAATGTCGACGTTCTTGGCGCCGTGTGAGGCGATCCAGAACAGGCAGCCGGCCCCTTATTCCGGTTTCCAATGATCCTAACGATGTCGAAGTGTTGACGCTGTCACACTTCCTTATTCAGCGACCGGCCTTGAGCATTTCGGAGCCTTCATACGACGAGGTGAAGATTGGTCGACTGGTAGTCGAGATTGGCAGCATATCCAACTGATGAAAGAGCATTTCTGGAAGCGCTCGACGGCTGAGTACTTGCACCACCTACAATCTCGAATGGCATAGCTGAGTGACGGACATCAATGTCGGTGCAGTAGTGATACTCAAGGACGATAACACCCCACCGTATCAATGGTGTATTGGGCGCATCGTTGCAACGCATACTGGAGCTGATGGGATCGTACGAGTGGTTACCATCATGACGGCTACATCCGAGTTTCGATTAGCTGTAACGAAGATCTTTTTGCTTCATTCGGTTGAGCCAGAGGCAGGGTTGCCATTAGTTTTTGAAAAATATCTAGTATGTCACAAATAAAAAATCTGGCAAAATCTGGCAATACACGGAAATGTTAAAATCTGGTCTAACAATTGGAAAGCGTCCAAGAGGTTTTATAAATTTTGATAGGTGCTTCACAAGTGTTGTCCCAAAATAAGTCATTTTTTGACTAGTATACTCGCATACTTCAGTAACAGACAAGCGTTGAATAACACTATTTTACCAATGCTAAATATTTGACAATTGAAGAATCCAAGTGAAGCTAAAGTGAGGTTCCCGTCGTCGATCGCCCCTAACATGGGGGACAGACGCTGTTGTGAGCCGCAAACCCAACCCCCCCACCCTTCCCTATCAGCCTACGACCAAAGTTTCCACCGGGGTTGGTTACCCGATCTTCCCTAAGGTTGCTCTCAGCCCTGCCGGCACCGCGGGGAGGTAGGTATAGGAGTTACTGAACAAGAGGCTACCCGATCAGTAGCGTATAACATAAACATTACTCATAACAAATTATGATACAATGCCGTGAGAGGCACAAACTGCGTAAAGAAGGTAAATTAATTTTATCACTAGATGATATGATTTTGATACATCGTAACAAAACTGTTACAAAGTTTGTTTTGTTTATGTTATAAGTATATCATAGTTTGCTATAAGTTTGTTATCTCTAGAGGATCTTTTGTTAAAATTTCAGTTATTTTAACAACATTTGCGATCTAAATAACAAAACTTGAAATAATTTTGTTGATCCCTTTTAGTCGGGTAACCTAATTTTGTTGTTCTTGAGTCACACCAAACCGAGCAATCTCTGATTAACACAAAATTTTTAAAGGAATCGGGGTAAAATCGACCATATCTTCGTCCACATATTTGTGCGGTGAACGAAACCAATTTCAATCGATTTTCCAGCAAATTTTACAAAGGACTAGCCTTAATTTGTTGATGTTGAGTCACTCCGACCAAAGAAATTTATGATAAACACAAAACTATTAAGGGAATCAGGGTAAAATCAGCCATATCTACGTAAATCAATTTCCAACGATTCTCCAGAAAATTTTACAAAGAACAAGCATTAATTTGTTGATCTTGAGTCACACCGAGCAAAGCAAATGGTGAAAAACATGAAAATATTAGGAGAATCAGGGTGAAATCCGCCATATCTTCATTCACAGAGCCGTGCGGTGATCGAAACCTACTTCAATCGATTCTCCTAAAAAAATTACATAGGACTAGTATCATTTTGTGGATCTTGAGTCACACCGAGCAAAAAAATTTCTAAACAACAAGAAAATATTAGGGGAACCAGGGTAAAACCAGAAGGAAACATGAGACTTCTGCCAGGTGTCTCTCGCATACGAACAATAAACTCGGCTGGTGTGAAGTCTCCCGACGAAAAGAAATTCGTCAAATCCAATGTTACCAAAAAGGAAACAAACTTTTGAGGAAAGGGAAACGAAAATATCAACAAATAATTTCGAATAAAGCAAGATGATTCAGCGCAAAGCTATACTGCTGGGTCATCGAAGCTTTTTGCAAAAATGAATATATATTTTAGTATTCCTCGAAGCGAGGAAAAAAAGCAATGCGTATCTATGGCAACAATGGAAACATGAACATTAAGAAATGGGCAAGAAAAAGTTATATACATTAGTTATAAACATTTAATGAACATTTACTTATCTTAATAACGTTTCGTTGGTCCTCATCCCCATTCGGAATTGTATGGAAATCCGATCGTACAAATTCTACAAGCACCATGACTCCCATGCCAGGAAAAATACATCTATAGTTTTGCTGAAAATATATTGCAAGCCATGGTAGCCCGACCAGAAGCGAATAACATAAAAATTACAAAATTATAACAAATCTTGTTACGACTACCTGATTATGATTTAAATTTGTTGAAAACATTTTTATCTGGATAATTGTAAAACATACTTATAACCAATTATGATATAATGCACTGGGAGACAAAAGCTGCGTAAAGAAATCAATCAATTTTAACATTAGCTCATATGATTTTGCTACATTGTAACGAAACTGTTACAAAGTTTGTTTTGTTTATGTTATATGTATATCATAGTTTCATAAAGTTTTGTTACCTCTAGAGGATCTTTTGTTAGAATTTCAGTTATTTTAACAACATCCGCAATCTAAATTCTAACAACCTCTGTTATAAAAAACAGCGTAACTGAATAACAAAATTTGAAATAAATTTGTTGTTCTCTTTTGGTCGGGTAAGGACCGCTAAATAGGGTCTATTTTAAACCTGCAGGTACGTGAAGTACCAGTGATACGCATTGTTCAGTCATTTACCAACCATTTCTCTTCTTCTCATCATAATGTTACCAAGCTTACTGAAAACATACCCAAGTAGCATACTACGATCATTATTAGTTGTAGAAACTTGATTGCTACTTAGCAGGTCATATTTATGTTATCTGAACCAAATGGTAACACGTGTGCTACTAGGGTAGAGTGGATGCGTTTATAAGCTTAACAAATATTTTGTCGTAAAAACTAATTTGGTTGTGTGTGCCTATGCAAGAAAAAACTCATCTAATTTAAACGGTGTCAAGCTTCACCTAAACTTCAAAAACCACACACAACTAGCCAACCATTTAGAAGCAATCGATCAGCGACTTGTTCCATTTCTACAGTCGTAAATCGTCACCATCACATCACGACAATGAATCCTGTGGTCTCCTGTCCAGCTTAGCTGGTGAATCCATCCTGCTCTGGTCCCTGGAATGGATGCAATCAGACTCACCAACACTGGAAGTAGGCAGCTCGCGCAATAAAACTCGACCACAATGTGCTATAAAAATGGAGCAGAATAAATACCTACCGTCATCGTTCAACCGTATTAGCGACGATTTATTCCGCTTCTGTGTTCATCCTTCTCCGTGTGAGGGACGCCTTGGAGGAAATAATCCATTATGGGTTTTAATTCAGTGAGCAAGAAAAAGAAAACAAAGCATTAAACCGATTTCGGAATGAAGCGTGAACTGCATATTTTTGCTGGCGACGATCGGGACCTGGAGGATGGTGGAAATCCTTCTTTTCAGCGATTCGAGACAATAAAAATTTAGTGGCTACTAAACCTGCGTAAAAATTGCATCATAATGAATGATGGCACTCACCGCGATGGGTGAAAATTGGAAGCTCATTCTGTCATGCCAACCGGACATCGAGGGGAGTGGGGTTTCGCTTAAGCGGACAGTAAGCGCGCCATTAAATAGTCAGGTGAGCGATAAAAATTAATTATTTAATTATTTTATTTCCATGGCGACTGGCCACGGCGATCCGCTTAAGGGCTCCGAAATTCGAAAAATTCTGCCCGGCTGGAAAACGGCCCAGACCAATTATTATTATAATCAAAGGTAGTGAAAGATTTACGACTTTCGTTTTGTATTTAATTCAATTATGGTCTAGGGCAGTGCTAAAGAAAACAAAAACAATAACAACAACAACACCAATGGTGGAAAAGATATTTTATTCAGGTATTCTTTGGTTTCAGCATGCATACAAGGCTTTATTGGAATCTAATTTGAGCCCACAGAGGCAGAACATCTTACGGTGACCACCAGAGCAGAGCGAGGCACGGACGTAGAAAAAAAAATGTCTACATAAAACGGCACCGCAGCGGTCTTCCTTCGTTTTCTTCAGAGGGCCATAAAATGCTTCGCTAATGAAATAACATTGACAAGCTTAATAATAATGCATGGGAAATTTGTTTGGATCTGCCGTTCTGAAATTTAGATTTACTCACACTTCCGATCGTATATCTTGAACGGCGGTTGGCGGTAGAGTTGTCGTTCGTTCGGATTGAGACGGATAGCTTGTTAGAAAAATGCTAAATCCTGCTTAATTAAAGCACTGCGGATATTTTAATTTGGCTAGACTGGATCTCATTGCTTTACGGTTCTTAACAGTAATCCTTTGAAGCAAAAATCACACCTCAGTGCTCTTGAACCAGTCGTGCAGTTATCCTACCTTCACGCCAAAAAACAAAATCTCATATCGGATCAAATTTCCTCTGGAATTAACTTTAAACCGGTGCTTAAGAAAGTCAACGGACTGAGAATAATTATTTAGTCCATCTCCGATATAATGAATGGATTTGAAGAACCACCATTTGAGACCGTCGCTAATTCCGCCCCGTCGGCACGTCCGGCTTTTCCAGCCAGCTCGAATTTTGCCGCGAAGCCAGCCACATCAATAGCCAAAGAGGAGTCGAGAGAAAGCAAACGGAAAAGGTGATAAATTATTCGAAAGAGGATTACTATCATCATCTAGTTGATTCCTATTGTACTTCAGTAATCGAGCAGTCGCCTGGTTGGAATGAAAGTATGACTCCGCGAACGAAGTGGAATAATTTATTCAAATCCGCTGGTAAGAATTTTGTATATTTAAATGATGGATTAATTGCTGGAGTGGGTGAGATTTTCCCATTTTACTCTTTAAATTTTTGGAGCGATAGAGCTCGTGTGGAACGATGCTTTAGTTTTTGTTTCATTCTTACCGTTTCTAGTCCGATGCTGATTAATTTCACTTCTTTTGTTTGCTGCTGTTGAGATGGGATTTTCTGATTGGTTTTCCACCCTCGGATGACGACCAGAAGTGCAGTTCGGTTTGAAGAACAGAAACCTTTTCTTATGTTTGCATGAAGTTATTGTGCAGTATCAAGTAAATTGTTAGATTAATCTATTTTAGCACGTATTATAAGAAACGGTATGTAGCGATAAGTGTAGCTTTAAATGGCAAATTGTCAATTCATTATAATTTTTCTTTGAATAAGCGAATCAAAAAAAAAAAATAATAATGATTAAACATTTTTCATTTAAAGTTACACTTATCACTACACATAATTTCTTATCAAGCACTTAGAAAATTTTGTATTTTAGTATTGCTCGATGGTTTATACGAAGCATCGTTAGACGCCTATGGTGCTGACTTCGCTCTGTTTCAATTCTAGACAAAAGCGTCAACAAGTCGAAAGTAACAATTGTATACAATGACTTAAAACGTAAATTTCCTGGAAATTCCAGGTTGCTAACATCTACATCCACTACCGACAGGAAGATAATAACTCCATGTATCTTTTTCTGGTGCTATTTTGTTTGTGGGAGCAAGCAGATTCCAGAAAAATACTCTAGAAGTCATTGTTTACAAATGTTACTCTCGACCTTTTGACTATTTTGTCTAGAATTGATGATTCGTACACAGTTTACCTCATCACCACAAAATCAATAGTGGCTCCGCTCGGGAGTCAGTTTATCCCCAGGCTCGAGTTGTATGCTGTACTCTTCCTGGCGCAACTCTTCAAAAAGTTTACCAGTAGTAGTGATCTGGACTGTGAGGTACACGTATTTCGTCTACAATGTGCAGACTTCTTCAGTGTCTTGTACTAATAACTCGACATGAGTGTAGACGAAATACGTGTATCTGCCAAGATAAGCAATAAAGATAGTTGGAAATAAATGGAGCTTACATTAATTGTTATGTTATATATTCTCCGTGCGAGGAGTAACGATTATGATGTAGAAGGAGATGTTCGCTCATCACCATGAGGCACCAAGAGTGAACAACAATGTTTTTGGCTAGAATGAAAGATATGAAGAGAAAGTTTTGATAGTTCCGCTAGTGTGCGGCAGGCTCGGAAATATGACAGATGTTTTTAGGAAAATTGAGCGAAAAGGGCATGTGTCCAGTGGTACTCGAACCAACGACATTTTTGCCTAACATCCCACTGCGGGGTAGGTCGAAGCACGGACTAAGTCCGCCACTTCAACAGGCAAAAATGTCCGGTTGGAAGACGCTCATGTACCACTGTGGCTTGTATAGTTATTCTAGCGATCTATTGTGTGCACTCTGTTTACCGATGCGCACATGGGAGAGGAACTCTCTCCTTTTTTTTGGGTTTGTTTTGATTCGCACCGACTGACGATCGCTAAAGTTTTTTCTCGTCGTCTCCAACGTAGAGACCTCGGAGAGAAACACCGTGAAGCGATGCGATACTGGTCCCCACCAGTATAATTAATGGTTACCACCATTTTTGGTTTTACATACATTAATTGTTATGTTATATATTCTCCGTGCAAGGAGTAACGATTATGATGTAGAAGGAGATGTTCGCTCATCACCATGAGGCACCAAGAGTGAACAACAATGTTTTTGGCTAGAATGAAAGATATGAAGAGAAAGTTTTGATAGTTCCGCTAGTGTGCGGCAGGCTCGGAAATATGACAGATGTTTTTAGGAAAATTGAGCGAAAAGGGCATGTGTACAGTGGTACTCGAACCAACGACATTTTTGCCTAACATCCCACTGCGGGGTAGGTCGAAGCACGGACTAAGTCCGCCACTTCAACAGGCAAAAATGTCCGGTTGGAAGACGCTCATGTACCACTGTGGCTTGTATAGTTATTCTAGCGAGCTATTGTGTGCACTCTGTTTACCGATGCGCACATGGGAGAGGAACTCTCTCCTTTTTTTTGGGTTTGTTTTGATTCGCACCGACTGACGATCCCAACTGCATTTGGAAGGTTTAACATTATTGCATATTATATTTGAAAACGAGAGATAGGTTATTTTTTTGAATTGAGTAAAACGCTTTTGAAAAGGGTGTTATGTTATGAGAAAATCGTAAATAACTCGTTAACGGTAAGAGATATCGGAAAGACTTATAAGGCAAAAGTTGCATCTTCTTAAGTTCTCAAAACCATCTGGAAAATTTTGGCAAATTTTTAGTTGTTTGCGAGAAAATGTGACTTTTGCATTGAATTCTCCAAAAACTTTACGGAAAAGGAAGCTAAAACCATTCTCCGAAAGCTGCAGAAGAACTCAGCAGAATCGTCTGCGGGAAATAATATCAAAATTTAACACCGAAGAATTGGGATTGCCAGCGACGTCAAGTGGAAGGGCAGAAGGTCGTCGTAATTCTGGAAAGGTATTTGAAAAAATTGCGAAAAATCCAGAATGCGAAAAAAAACAGTCATGATACCACTGTTTTAATGTCTCCCAAAAAAGCAATCGCAATCGGCCGAAATGATTTCAGCAAGACACAACTCATGGACGCACGAATTACTACCATGCAACAGAATGAATATTTACCCGCCGTACTATAAAAAAGCACAAAAGCTGTGGCAATATTTGTCATAATAATAAATCCTATAATTACAACAGATATTTACATGAAACCGTCTGAGGTAAGTGTTGTGCTTCAGGATCTAATTAATTATACTGTGCTGCGCCTAATTGAGTACACACTTAGATTTTGTTTACAGTAATCTATAAAATTTTACCAAATCTCAAAAGGTCCTCCTTCAGCTCAGTCTTTAAAGGCACGGCTACACAGCAACACCATGCTGGAGGTGGCTGGGTTCGATTCCCGGTCTGGTCTAGGAATTTTTCGTTTAGGAAAATTTCTCGACTCCCTGAGCTTGCCATACAATCATACTTATGGATAAATGGTGCCTGGCATCGGAAGCTCTCAATTAAAAACTACTGGAAGTGCATTCAAAACACTAAGTTGAGAGCAAGCAATTAGCATGAAACGCTAAGAAAAAAAGGTTGACAAAACTGTCACAAAAAGTAACATTCTGTTGAAGCTACTGTACCCAGTGATAAACAAAAGGTCTACATTATCCCTGAAAAACAAGCTTACTGTCTACTAGCAAATCGAGCTTACTAGTCTACTAGCAAATCGATTACTCCCGGTAATCGAATACGGCATGCCAGTCTGGGAAAGTTGCGCAAAAGCACAATCCCCTGAAGCTTCAGCGCGTTCAGAATAAGTTTCTTAGGATGATCCTGAACACCCCTCCGAGGACAAAAACAATCCACCGTCTGGCCGAGATAAAGTTACGCGAAGAGTTCAAATCAAATTGTAGTTTGAGTAGGTAGATAGGTTATCAATTATTAAAAACTTAACATGAACCAATGGCTGGTCTATACAATAAACCAAAAATTAATGTCATAAAGTTATTTAAAAAAATAAATAAGTGGGCTTGTTTATAACACACGGACGATTCACGTGGAGTACGTTAAACCGTTTGATGCATCGATATGCCCATTATATTAGATAAGCCAACTCTCGTATCGAAACATTTGAACGTAGGAGCTGTAAGGAAATTCGTTAGAAAATTCAATTATTCGCTCTTTTTGAATTCATTGGTGTGAAATTTTTATATGTGATGAAGAGGCAACAATTGTGTTGGCTGTAATGGTGTAGTTATCTGATCGACCAACTGGAGGCAATAATCCTTATCGCGTTATTGATTGTTGAGGATCTATATAAGAATTCAAAGTCAATAATAAAATTAAACTATTTCTTGGCCTCCAACTGCCATGAATATGCAACAGTTCAAAAAGACTGCTCACACTTTCCAGGATTCAACGGTTAGATGTTATAAAGAGAAATTTCAACTAAACGAAATTCTTAGCTGGGAAAATCGATTTACCCAGCTTGAAAAAAAAAGATTCTTTATGGTGAACTGGAATCTAGGCCTTTTTCTTGGTCAACCTTGAAAGTTACCATAACGTTTTGGGGAGCTTCGGCGTTTGAATATAGTTTGCAATACGTAATTACAAGACATCTTTTATTTGTGTTATGTTCAAGTTGAAAATTATTAAATGATAATGTTCGATAATTCAAATAATAGTTGTGAAAATATTCATAGAATTAGAGCAAACATCTTAAAAATGTACAGCGAAATGATTGAGTTATATGCCTTAAATTTGTTTACAATTTTTCGTAACGGTCACCATTTATTAAATCCCTCCATTTTGTTTGCAACCTTTGCTGTAAGCTTGTAGCTGATATGTGTGTTTTGGAATAATATAGGTACCGTTTAATTTGTTCATATTGTTCACGGTAGGCGACGAATGATCGGTCTTCTATAGAAGAAGTTTGTCTCACATCTCATCGTCACGCCGTAGTGGATGGATGAAAATTCACAGTTGATAGCGGTTCCTACCATGGCCTATTTACATTATTATTAATATTGTGCATAAATGCATCAACCAGCAGTACTAGCTTCATATTAACTACATTTAATACCAGATAATTGAAATCAATTTTTTGCTAATGACTGGTAACATTCTTGCTAAAGTTGCTATTTAATGAATTTACTACACACATAAGCGATGATGTGAACCTGACATTAGCAACCGGGTAGCTCACAGCGTTTATTCCACTCTTCACCAGAAAACCTTTATCACACACAAGCACCTCATTTCGCATACTCATACTTGCAGCTAATTGCTACAAATTCACCACTGGCTTGCTCAACCGAATACCTAACACATGACATAATCAATGACTTGCTAGCAACGGGCCATCAGCTCGCCAGTGCACCCTCCAGGGTACTTAACCTTAACCGTGTGGTCATTCATTCATAATGAAGCCACTTGTCTTATATATCATGCACTACTGTATATGAGCCGTCCCTTGCTCACATTTGAAATCTTTGATAGGAAAGCACTGTGCATTTAGTAAATTTAACCTACAAAACCAAATTATAAGACATCACCTTTATAAGCACTGTTTTCAATTGCATACAATTGTTAAAAGATATTTTTTTATAGTTGAATCGATACACGGGAAATATCTAACGGTCGCAATTTTCGAATTTTTATTTGACACCCCACTCTTGCCATAATACGTAGTCTACGTTAAAACACACACACACACTTACTATGTTAATTAGAATATAAGACTAAGAATGAAAATAAAAAAACCATTTTACATCTACTACTACTAACGAATGTTCCAGAAAGTATAACCACACCTTATTTTAACGGTCACTTTGAATATAATGAAATATTTCAACATGATTTGGCTGCGTCCTTTTGTTTGCACATTTCTGAATGACATAGCATCAAAAAAGTGCTCAGTTTTGTGTTACCTATCAAAATGCGCGGTCTTACTCCGGAACAACGAAAAAGTATCGTGCACAAATGGTGCACTGTGAGCAGACTCTCCTTTAGAAAATTGGCCAAGGAAGAGGGTGTCGGAGCGGTACGATCTGCGATTCGAGAGTATAAAGAGCAGTGTACGTTTGAAGATGCGCCGAAGAGTGGTCGGAAATCCAGTCCTGAAAGTCCGGATATCGATAAAAAGATCAGGGATGCCTACATGCAAAAACCAGCGACTTGCGTTCGGGATGTTGCGAAACAACTAGGGACCTCGTCGAGTTACGTCATGCGTGCCAAAGAAAGACTTGTGCTAAAAACATACCGGAAGCAGAAAAAACCCAAAAAGAACCGAAAACAGGCCGCGTCCGTGAAACCACGGGCCCGCAAACTTCCCGGACCATAATTTTATACTGTAAGCAGTGACAAAGACATCCCGATACGGAGAAGGAAATTTTTACCGAAAAATTCGGTAAGAAGGTTATGGCTTGGCAGGCAATATGCGAGTGTGGTAAAACATCTAGTCCGCACATCACAACGGAGACGATAAACACTTAGAAATACGTTAAGGAATGTCTCCAAACGCGATTATTGCCGATAATTAGGCAGCACGAAGGTCAAGTAGTGTTTTGGCCTGATTTGGCGTCATGTCATTACACAAAGGACACTTTAGAATGGTACAAAAGTCAACATGTATCATGAACATGAGTCCGCCGAACTGCCCGGAGGCTTTTTGGACTTTAACCAAAGCAAAGCTTCGAAAATTCATAAAACCAGCGGACGACATCCAAAATTTTAAAAAAGATTGGCTAAAAGTGGTCAAAATGGTGGGAAGTACCACTGCGCAGAAGCTAATGGGTCATGTTCGAGCAAAATTAGGAGTCTTAGCTATGCTTAAATATTTTGATTGAACGAGAGTAAAATATCACATAAAACACAAATACAAATATGATTTGCCAAATAAAATTATTAAAACTAAAAACAACATTACTTTTTTGTTATTTTGAAAGTGTGCCTATACTTTCTTGAACAGTCTATATAGTGTTTAACTGTCAGTACACACGCAGCATTGCGATGGTAAAGCTCAATCCGAATTTGTCTTGGCGTGTCCATATGACGGAATCTATTTCCGTCTGAAAATACACCGGTCGAGTGAATGTCATATGAAAGAATGTATTAAAGTCCATACCGAAAAACCCAAATTTTTTAGCAGTCAAGAATAAGTGAACAATCTTGCCATAATGACACGTGGGAAAAGGTAGAAAAATGTTAAAATCAATTAAGCCAAATTTTCATTCAAACTTGATCGATAAATAAACCTTGAGTAAAGGGAGCACTTTTTTTTACGACGGAGATCAACAACCCTATTCTCCATGCACTGTCCCGCACGCCCATGACGGAGATTTTTAATTAAGTTAACATTTGCGATTGTTACGCGAGAAAAATGAGTTGAAATTTCAGCCCCGGTAAATGCCGCTTAACATACAATGGACTGCGGCCATCGGTCAACCACTTTCAGGGTAGATTAAGAAGGGGAATTATAAATTGCCACCGTGTCCCACATTGCGGCAGTACCCTGAGGTTGTCTATAATGGTTGGGCGTCTTTGGATGCATCAAGTGATCATTACGCCGCCGTAAGAGAAGGAGGACAAGGAGAAGACGTTGAAAAACAAACTTCTTAATTTATTGAAAAGCTATTAATCATGACCAAGTGCACTCGGCTCAGATTGGTTGAAGGCTTAAGCCTTTGCTGAATGGAAGGTTGAACGGGGGTAGATGAGATGTCTGTCTGAACTATGCAATCAATCGACATTTACATGAATTTCTTACATAATGCGTTTCGATTGAATGATGCTTCTTCTTCTTTTTTTCGTTAGAAAGATTACTCCAGCCTCTTCTTGTTTTGTTATGCTAAAAAAAAATGCAAAAAAATCATAACCACAACAACAGAGAAGAGCAGTAAACGATCTCTGGATCCACCGCCACCGGAAGGAATCGTATCTCAAAGGGAACCGCCTCGTTTCCGAACAATGAAAGAAACGTTACCGTGCCACCGGTCGAAGGAAAGAAAAGTGAAGACATCCATCGCAAAGGGATAATCACCCGCACCGGTAGCAGTTACTGCGCTTCCACGCGCTCAGCGTAACTGAAACCAGCAGCTGAAAGGATGAGCGTAGTAGGTTCTATGGAGAAAAAAATCATCAAACGGAAATGACACAATTTTCTGTCCCACCACCGACTGGCATCACTTGATCCCTTGCACAGAATGTTCCGCTAACTCTTTTGATCCGTACCAAACTCCCGCCGGCTGCGGGCGGTTGCTTTTAAGATGTCGTTCAGAAAAGCACCGACAACTTGATTCTGATGGAATTATTTCAGGTTCAATTGCTTTGTTGCTGATAGCGACAATGACCTCACTCATCGGCGTCCATCGTGGGAGCCTGGGAAAAGCTCCACACGAGTCCGTGCATAATTTTCATGCTCACGCTGCCGCACACAACACCTTCCCGGCACCTAACCTAACAGCAAACTGTGCACCTAATTTGCGTAAAATTAGTGTAATTAGAAGCAAACCCAGTCGAGAGTGAACTTGATGAGCTGTGCAAACTCCCACAAAACAGTGCATTGTGTCAAATGCAGCCGAATGCACCTTTGGCTTCGGGTTGTGTCCCTGAGGTGGCTGGCTCGATTTCACTCGTCTGTCAACCCAACAGGTATATTAGCTATGCGAGAATAATTAATTTAATCCAATGAACAGATGAAAAAAACCTCGCTGATAGAGTTTGTTGCTCACATAGAAACACACTCTGAATCAGATGTACCATTTACCGTTTATTATGCTGCGGCAAATAAACATGAACTTTTACGTTCGCATGGCTTCGCATCTAGCGCACTTGAAGCCCGCCGGCAGCGAAAATCACAGCGCCACCTACATTCTTATTTGTTTACTTTAAATATTAATAATCTGCCCGGATGGAAACACCCATGTCTATGATGTGCGGCGCTAACTCCCGACCGACCTCCTCCCTGGAACAGAGCTGAGTTCAGCAGTAAGGTATTTGTATGCATCATAGACAGCTGATGGGTGCTGCAGTTGATGGCAGGAGACGGAGTTTGTTAGCTGAGTACTCAGATTAACCCACAAAACCGAAACCACTTGGTGGCGTTCTCATCGGCTTGGAACAGTGCACTTTTGCAACAAATAATAACTTAATTTAGATCTTTTTTGTTTGTTTCTCAGACGGTACTCGCATCAGAGCAACGACGCGTCACCCACGCTATATGCGATGGATTGGGTGTCTTGTTTGCCGAAAAGCGCGTGGGATCTTTCTAATATGCTTGAATCGAGATTGAAACAAAAGCATCCACAAGGGATTTTAGGCCGTCATGTGACATGTTTGATTGGCTAACGTGGGTATGTTCACACGCAAGAAATTAAGGTGGCTTAGTGAGAGTTGTGATGTCTGAAGTGTTGTGATGGTTAATTTATAAAACAAATTCATCAAGAGTTTGAATGCTGTGATCACGGCTTAGTAAACTTTAGAGGTTTTCGATTGCAAATATGCAACTATCAGAAGCTAGTGAAAGAATACATGATTCATTGATCTGCTCGAATGGTCCATGTTTGATCCAAGACGAGGTCTTCGGTTGCATTGGTAATGGAGTATTTCATACATTGCATACTTAAAGCTGTCATGCGACTTACTTTACAACTCTTATTCCGTTTGTTTATGGGAGGCTTTTTGGGATTGACTAGCTATCCAACCAGAGGTGAGAGTAAATAAGCATGGACAATTTAATTGCTGGCCACGACGTTTCCCTCCATTAGGAGTAAAATAGAAGGATAACGATGATTTGTCATCAAATCAAAACCGAGGATTTGATGGCAATTATATAAATGATAGATCTTCAAAGAAGCTTTACAATTAGAAATTATGAATTTTGCACGAGACGTAATTCATGTTTGAAAAAGTCGGGAAACTTCAAGTAAGATTTCATGTAAAATTATGTCTTCTGAAACGGAAACATACGCAATTCGACAAAAGATGTGTTTGATTTAATTAATTTTCACATTTCTTTCAACTCATTCTTATATGCTTAAGGACGCTTGCATGTATCGGTCTCAGAGGACAGATATTTACATGAAATTTTCGTAGTGTGTACGGAGCAGTGCATTTGGTAATAATGTGATTAACTGACGCTCATGAAGAATAAAATGAGCAAGTAGGCGGGCGTTAGAGGGGACTGGCGTTAGAGAATCTTACAGGAAATAAATTTTAAGATGTATAGTTTTTTAGTTAAATCACTGAAAAAGAAATATTGCTACATGCGGTATGGTAAAAACCAGATCATTTAGAAATGTGGCACTTCATTATAGAGATAGCGTCACTACAAATGGTCGGATATGCAAGTTTTTCACAGCATTTTGTTGCTTGTAAACAGTGCTTGCTTGTAAGCAGTGCTGATTGTTAGTTTCCCTAAGTGTGTTGTGATGACGTTCCATCGTGTAAAGAACCCAATACTTTTCGACTACTGTATTGATGGCATTCCGCTTCGTAGAGTTGATAAAGTAAATGACCTGGGTGTTCTTTTGGATGCGAAGCTGGATTTCCGTCTACAAGCCATAATTTCCAAAGCTAACGTCAACTTGGATTCATTTCCAAGATCGCACGGGATTTCAACGACCCCCACTGCTTAAAGGCGCTGTATTGTTCACTAGTCCGCCCTATACTAGAAAACGCATCTGTTGTCTGGAGTCCGTATGAAGTTACCTGGATTCTACGTCTTGAACGGGTACAGAAGAGATTTGTAAGGCTAGCTTTGCAAAACCTTCCATGGAGCGAACCTGTCAATTTACCGCCGTATCCAAGCAGATGTTTGTTATTGGGTTTAGACACTCTTGAGTAAAGAAGCAAAATTCAGCAGGCAACTTTCGTCGTTAAGCTTTTAAACGGTGAAGTGGATTGTCCGGAATTGCTATCACAGCTGGTCTTTCGTGTCCCTCAACGAATGTTACGGAATTCTTCCTTGTTGCAACCAGGATATCACCGTACTGCATATGGCTACCACGAACCACTGATGGTCATTATTAGGACTTTTTCGGCAGTTGAATCTGCCTTTGAATTCGGCGAATCATCCAACAAGTTCCGAAACAGGATACAAAGAATGTTGTAGTGTTAAAATTTATGCATTGAGTATTGAGCAGAGACGTTGTGTTTTTTGTTCAATTTTTTCTTTTATTTAATTAAGTTTTAACTCTATTCATGTAGACACAAAAGTCGGATAAATTATAATAAATAATAATAATAATAATAATTCCTGAGCCAATTTCGAAATCACCAACTTAGGGTGTCCCTACAAAAATATAAGTATTTGCTCTAACCTTTTTATTTCAAATTTGCCAACGAGGTTGTCTCCAAATGGTTTTTTTTTAACGAAAAAAGATGTAACTTTTGACCTGTAAATCTTGCCAATACCTTTTAACATTAGCGAGTTATTTAAGATGTCCTTATAAAATTACGCCCTCTTCAAATTACGCCCAGCAACAGCTGAACGTTCGGTTATCCAATTTACCGGATTTCGGTGAATAAACCGGAACTTGTCAAATTTTACCAAAATCCGTTAAATCGGATTACCGAACGTTCAGCTGTTGAAAGTTCGGTAAAAAATTACCGAATACTGTAAAATTTTCTAAGTGTGTAATATGCCATAATATAAAACCTTCCAAATGCAGTTAAGAAATAGTTTTTCTACACAGACCAACCAGAGAAATCAACATTTGAAAAAGTCCTATTTTTTACAAGAACCACAATCATTTTTGTTTGACGAACGATAGTGACGATTTCAGTACATCAAAAGATGTATTATTTATTGTGATAGAGTCAATGCAAACACAACCTTGCTGAAACATTTGAAATAAAAAAGTTAGAGAAAAATAACTGATTTTTATAGGGCCACCCTAAGCTACGTAGAAAAAATTGCTCTTATTTGGCTTCAGACAAATTTGTGCAACCGAAGTTGCTTAAAAAAAATTATCTGTAACTTTTCCGAAAAAAATGTGCCTTAATTTCTGAAAATAACAAAGTACGATTTTTGATTTCTCTGATAAGAAGGACCACCCTCGTTTTCATTCATTTTAAAAGAATGGCCTTGTTATTAGAAACAACTTTGTCGAAGACAACTTTGCTCCAAAACTTCAAACTTAGGGTGAAAATGTATCTTACCAGTTAAATTCGCATTCTGGACCACTGTGCATTGGGTTGTTCGAAATGATGACGTAAGACTACGCAACTAAATGTAAGCCATTCAGATTGTACAATGCAATATTCTTTAAATTAACCCTTTCAGACCTAAAATTTCCCAAGCGTTATTATACAAGCAATTTGGTGTGTTCTATTTCAATTGGAGCTCAACAACATAGACATGATTTATAAGAGTAGATTTTTTTGAGATGTGTTAGGTCATCCAAACTGTCCTTAGGTTCAGAACTTAAGATCTACAGTTGTAACAGTAGCTTTATCTGCTTTACAATGTTATAATATATATTCAAACATATTCAATGGATGCCCTGGTAGACCAACAGACATTATTAGATGAAACTAACAAGATTATCCTATGATGTTTGTGAATGTTTCAGAATATTCATTGAATATGTTTGACTATTTATCGTAGTTTTGTACCCCCCCCCCCCCCCCCGGTTACTACTGTATATCTCAAGTTCTGAACTCAAATCAGTTTTCATGAAATAGAACATCCCAAGATTATCTGATAATGACTGGTGACCTTGCAGAAGATTTACTGAATGTCTTAGAATGCATATCGTAACCTTTCATAGGTCATAAAGCTAATGTTACGACTGTAGATCCTAACTTCTGACCACAAGGGCAGTTACGGTGACCTAGAATATCCCAAGATATCTCATTATATCTATTTACCTTCCAGAAGACTCACTTAACCCTTATATCCCAAATAATTATAACTCTAGCAAATATTGACCGATTTTAATTCTTTTGGCACCGTTAGATTCAAAAACTCATTTGCTTCAGGGAAATTATCAGCAATGAACATTTGGGTTCATCTGGTTTCCGTAAATCCTGGTTATTGGGCCTGTGGTCCTCCGTACAATTTTGAAACATCTATTGAATTTCCGGTAATGGATGTCAAAATCTTTGGAATAATTCATAAAAACTATTTCCTTTCCATTGTGGGCCATATGTCGACTTGATCCTGCAACGGCCATTCTGAAACAGGTCCCTGTGGAGCCTCGAGTGGCCATGAGCATTTTCAATAGAAACCCCTGGCAATATGGATATCAAAATTCATGAAATTTCTCCAGTAGGATATTTTTCAACGTTTACAGGCTATCTGTTATTTTTTTTTGACCTGTCATTCCAGAACATGTTCTCGTGGTTTCGAGTGGTCTCAAACATATTGAGAAGGAAACTCTAGCAAAATTGGTATCAAAATTCGTGAAATTTGGCCAGTAGAATATTTCTCAACATTTTGTGGCTATCTGATGATTTGTCCTCGGAACGATAATCTCGGATAAGGGTTCCCGTGGGGTCTCGAGTGGTCATGAATATTTTCAGAGAGAAACCCTGGCAATGTGGTTATCGAAATTCATGAAATATAGGATATTTCTCAACGTTTTGTTCATGGCCCTACGGGAACCTGTTCCGAGGCGACCGTTCCGAGGACAAATCATCAGATGGCCACACAACGTTGAGAAACAGCTATTTCGTTAAACTTCATGAATTTTGATACCCATATTGCCAGGAGTTTCCACGAAAATTGTTCATGGCCTCTCGAGCTCCCACGGGATCCTGTTCCGGAAAGACAGTTCCGAGGACAAATCATCAGGAGGCCACTAAACGTTGAGAAATATCCTACTGGAGAAATTTCATTTTGATACCCATATTGACAGGGTTCTTACTGAAAATGTTCATGGACACTCGAGGCCCCACGGGAACCTATTACAGAATGGCCGTTCCAGGAACAAGTTGATATATGGCCCATAATAGGATATAAAAAGTTTCTAGGAGTTATTCCAAACATTCTGACATACATTCCTGCAAATTCAATAGATGTTCCGATATTGTGTCTCCGTACCGGAACACAGCCCTGGTAACCCGGATTAATGGAAACCAGATATATTCAAATGGTCATTGCTTATAATGTCCCTAAAGTAAATGAGTTTTGGAACCAAACGGTGTCAAAAGAATTACACTGAATTTCAGCTTCCTGTTTTAAAATAAACTATGAAAATTCGTAATATAAAACATGAAATGGTACCCGGGTTCCCTGTCGATCACGTAAGGGTTAAATTGGTCAAATACATTTAGTTACTTTGTTTGGTCCAGATAGTTTCTACAGATGTTATTTTCTATTTCAGTATTTTAATTCCAGGATAGTTTGGATTTAGACATTATCTCATAATGTCTGTTGGTCTTCCAAAATATTCAATGAATATATTTCAATATACAGCGTAGCTTTGCATAGCCTAGAAAGCTTTTGTTGTAACTGTAGGTCCCATGTTCTGATCTCAAAGAGAGTTTGGATGACCCAGAACATTACATTTTGCTTCATCATGTTTGTTGACCTTTGACAATACTAATAACTGTAAATCATAAGTTTTGAATGTCAGGACAGTTTGGATGATTGGATGATCAGAAAATTATAAAACATTGACTGTTGAACTGCCAAAAGATTAATTGAATATGTTTCAATACATAAATTCACTTCATGTAGCCCAAACATCACTGTTACAACTGTAGATCTTATGTTCTATGTTCAAGGACAGTTTGGATGACCCCGATCGCATTAGTTTATCTCGTTTGTTCACGTTCTAAGATAATCACTGAATATGGTTGAATTTTGTATAGCCCTAAAAACTGTGGTTACTACTGTATATATTAAGTTTTGAACTCAAGGACAGTTTTGATGACCTAGAACATCACAAAATTATCAAATAATGAGTGTTGACCTTCCGAAAGGTTTATTCAATATGTTTGAATACATATAATAATCTTATGTAGCCCAAAAAACTACTGTTACAACTGTAGATCAGAAGTTCTGAGCTCAAGTGCATTTTGGATAACCTAGAACATCCAAAACAAAAAAGTTTACCGTTCATCACCAACAATGTAATAATACGTATGCATATGTACCACATTCTAAAACAACGCTCTTTACTATTTCTAAGGCATTTATTGTTTTTTCTCATATGTTTTTTTTATAATTCTCAGATAGAAGAATTGACGTCAAACAAATTTGTCGAAGACAGTGTACAATTTTATTCAGTCCGTGATTTAATACTGCCATTTTCTTTTTGGGGTCATATATGATCCCTTAGGCCTGAAGGGGTTTATATACTTTTTAAGAAATGGCTTGACATATATGAGTTTTTCAATAGTATGTGGCCCGAAATCAACATTGGTCTCTTTTTTTATTGAAATTGATGCGTAGAAATATTTCCGGTCGATTGGTGCAAACTTTTGAAAATTTTTTGAGCAATGACTGAGATAATAACGCTTAAAAACTGAACACTTTTCGTGACGACCGTAATGCCATTTTTTTTTAAATTGTACCCCAGTTTAGAAAAGAAAGACGTAGTCATACGTCAAAATTAACCGATGCTCGCCAGAGTTTTTTTTTTCATTACTCTTAATCTGTTCAGTTGAATATTCAATCCAAATGATATCGAAATCCTTTCGATTGCGTTGAGCACCTAGGCATGGGAAAACACTATCCGAAACAAGCTGCCATACTCGGCATTTCAAGTGCATTCTCCTTCACCGATGCTATCTATCGGTGCTGCACTTCCCAGCCAATACTAATCCGATTTAGTCGACAGTATTTCAACGACAATGCGACCCTTTTTGTAACATCCTTCTACCAGTCAGAACCATATTCTATCTGTAATCAAGGGAAGTTTCGATTACCTGCATCAACTCAAGCGAAAGAATCGAAGAGACGGCAGCCTTCTGCTTTCACCGAGCTTATCAACATTGATTATCGATGTTGGGAGGGATCTTGTTCGGTAGTGATGGTTAGATGAAATTTTACAACACAAGATAGTTCCGAAAGGATAGCTACCTACATGAGAAAAAATAAACAAGGCTCATCGGGTTCTTCACAATAGAACCCATCGGAACAAAGGATGTCTGCTTTGGAAGAAAAACTCCGAACCACAGTGGATGGTACAAAAAAATACTCGCTTGAACAAATACCGCCGTATGCTCTCAGATGTGGTGGAAATAAGCTGGATTGTGTGTAATTCAGTTGTATTACTCAGGAAGGCTCCAAGTCGATTGATTTATTGGGTTTTACTCACACCAAACTGACAGGAATGGCTTTGATTTAATTCTTTCAATTTTCATCACCACATTAGCGATCATTTTCCAAAGCGTAAAACTTATCCAGAACAAAATATGAGTACGACCAGTTACAGTTTGTTTGTATCCTTTCAATTTCAACCACTACACAGTGTCATAAATTGGCGATAACGAAACGAAAACGAAACATCACACCATCAATTAGCCAACGAGTTAGATTGCTTAAATTTACAATTCCGCCTGGACGCCACCTGCCGGGAGTGTTGATGATGACGGCGTGATAAGAAATTATTCACGGCCTACCGAAATGAAATTCGATCTTCGAATGGCCCGGAGGCAAACGAGGAACGTAACGAGCGGATGGGAAATAATGATACAAATCATTTCTCGCGCTGCTGCAGGCCATTGGCAGGTATTCGCGGATGAAGGTATGATACTTGGGCAGGCAAGCAAGCGTGAGTTTGTCTCGTTGTGTCTGTCGTTGAAGATTGCTGGTCATTTTATTGACGTTTGAGTACCGAGACATACACACACAACGAACGGGCAACCACGGAATCTGTTTGTGGGGCGTTATGATTAAGCACATGCTAATGCGATGATTGTGGAGTCTTATGATATCGTCGTCAGATTCGTTTGTTTGAAGTATCTGGTTAGAAAGTCTTGTATATACTGAGAAGTCGTCAAATTTGGTTACCAAGCAGAAGTTGTCTGGTTTCGATCCCGGGGTTCCAGTGAATAATTGGATAAGAAAAGAGAGAGTAAGGTTAAACATAATTATACAAATATATTAATAATATCGGCATAACTATCTCTTGGTAGACATTTGTAAACAGATGTGCATTTAGAACATAGATTTGTTGTTGATTAAATAGAGGGTCGAAACTACACCCTTGTCTCTAAGAATCTAGCAATGCTTCAGGTCAATAAGATAGGAATGAATTTCGTAGTTTGGAGGACGGTAATAAGCTCTCCAATTCAAACTTTGATGCGCAATCCGTGTGAATTGCCGTTGGCTCTACTCATCCTACGTTGTAATTAGGATGAAGGCTTAGCGATAACTTACGAGCTGTATTAGTACAAGACACTGAAGAAGTCTGCACATAGACAAGATAAGCAAAAGTAGTTGGAATTGAATGGAAAATACTAATTTTTCTTCTCATTTCTTGTTAATTTCTAACAACTTCAATAAATATTACCCATATGGTGTACATCAACTTTATATATCGCCAGTCCACTTTAACTTTCAAACATCAGAATGATATCAGCCAAAATGCTATTTTTTTTTAAATTTCTGTGGTACCGCCATCAGGTTCCGTACGATATCCTCAGATACGCTCGCCGTGAAAATCTCCATCTTCTCTTGAAATCATCGGTGCTATATGTTTTCTTCTTAGTTTCGAAAGTTCCGCGTAACAAGATCCCCGTACTTCTCTATTGTGCGAAGTTCTGGACAGTTTGGTGGATTAGCTGTTTTTTGCAAGTATTTGACCTCTTGTACCTTATACCATTCCCGGACGGATTTTGCATAGTGACAAGAGGCCAAATCAGGTCAAAACAGAGCAGGAGAGTTCTTTCTTGTACACATCCTTATGGTGCTGGTAGAGACGAAAATTTTAAATTCTCGACCACAACTACTGTTGCGAAGCCGCATGAACAGCACTTACAAATTGAACAGAGCTAAGCGGCAACATGACAGCTTGCGTGTGCTAGTATTGGTAGAGTAGAGAGAGTAGAGAAAGCAGCTGTTGGAGTGGTAGAATGCACGGCCAGCCGTTTTAACTCAGTTTTGAGTCGTTTTTGTCGATCAATCAAAAACATCCATCTGATTTGAGTCGATGTTTTTGATTTGTCGACTTGCCAATGCCAGTAACATTTACTCAAATTTGAGTGACTCCACTATTGAGGAAAGTGAATCAAAAACGACTCAAAACTGAGTTGAAGCGGATGGCCGTGTGGAAAATAATGAATAGCGGTTAAGAGGTAAACAAAATTAGGTTCGCCATCGTAAATTGAGACACAATTGTTTTCGTTGGCCAAAGCGCAATTGATTGGATTTTTTTTTGATTGAATTTGCGAAATATAAGCAGACATGATTATTCATTGGTCTGTCGTTTGTGTACCAGTGAGTAGAACCTATAAAGAAAAGAGAAGCAAGTGTACTAATGCAAATGAATATTATTATTCACCTTAAATACTTACCCGTAGATTTAGTCAATATTGGCGTTAAGAACCTGTGGAAAACCGCTGTTTTGCTGTTTTGATAGAGTAGATCAACACCAGTCCGTCTAAATCCGCGGAGAGGAAGGAGGGTTGTTGCACAACAGATTGATACCTGAAAAGAGTAGGAGAATCGGAAAGAATCTAGTGGGTGGAAGGAAACCACTTTATGTGAGTAGTAGGATTAGTATAGATGCGAATTTGTTGTTGAAATTGTAAATACATTTCAGTTTTGAGCATCGCAACAAAAAAGGTAAGCTGCTTCTTTAAATTTGGTTTCCCGTCTCGGGAACAACTACTATTAATCGGGAATTTTGTCACCTTTCTTGCCCTGATACTCTCGATAACGGCGTTCCTTTGCATTGCGGTAGTAAAAGCAAAAAAAATCTAAAAATACGTAGCGTTATGAAGGTACTATGTCATCAGTTATTCGGAATGTACATTATATAAACTATATGCCCTTTGAATATCCCAGAGGTATATTGAGATATCTATGAGATATAAAGATCTATAAAATGTTGATTCAAGCCTGTCAAATTCCCGTTTTTTCAGTTGACACATCATGTTAATTTTGTAAGTAACACGTTTTTTACCATTTGGTTTTTATACATTCAATTGAATACATTTAGGGAAATTCTGATTCAATCCATACTTTGTTTAAACATGAACATTGATAAGGTTGTACGATCTTCACCTATTGGGAGAGTATTCGCGCTTCATCTGTATTTTTTTTCTTATTGGCCTGACCCAAATACACTTGAGTTATTACAGGATCGAAAGTCAACAAAAGTTTATTGAACACATCTTAAATATTCGCAAGATTTTGACAAAGTATTTATCCTGTTTCTTAGTCAAATCACAACGAAATGGAATGAAACTTGTTTTGTGCATAACCAATAAAGTTTGCATTATAAAAAATGGACAAAAATTTCCGATTTTTCATGGGTACCTTCACCCGCACTGACAAAACTACCTTTGCACCAATCATAGTAACCCATGATGAATCAGTCGAACTCTAACCGTGATCGCATAAACAGTGAAGCAACTACGTTCAGAAGTGTGCGCGTGCAAAGAACGGCACCTCACGGTGTCAAAAATGGACATTGTGTGGCACTTTGTGGACGCCCGTTACGCCGGATCATCTTGACACTATTTGACAACAATCAGAGCATCAAAAGAAAACCCGGTT
The DNA here is from genome assembly GCA_034211315.2 of Aedes japonicus. NCBI lineage: Eukaryota > Metazoa > Arthropoda > Insecta > Diptera > Culicidae > Aedes > Aedes japonicus. Next base: position 103,406 of record JASCZW010000800.1, on the reverse strand, counting down.
CTCGACGGTCGACGACCCTGAGCGACAAGAAGCTCCAAAAGATGCTGAAGAGGAAGACCGATGGAAAAGTGGGTACATTGCTGCGTGCGCTTGGCCGGGAGGACGGTTCAACCGGCCAATCAGTGAAAAAGTACCTGGCGAACATGAACATAGAAGGAAGTGAGCTGCGAGGGGAAGTTCATTTCACACACCAAGTTCCCCAAGAAGGTGCTGCTGTGGCTGACAATCAGCGAGAAGGAGATGTCAAAGCCGCTCTTCTTTTGATCCGGACTGGCCGTGAACGGGGAAATTTATAGTACGAAAAGCCTGCCGGAAGATGCGTCGTTCATCAACAAATATCATAAGAGCAAAGACGCGGTGTTCTGGCCGGATATGGCGTCGGCCCACTACTCGAAGCGATCGTTGGAGAAAATGGAGCGGTTGAATATTGATGTGGTACCGAAGTCGGCGAACCAGCCGAAGGTTCCCCAGCTGCCTCCCATCGAGAGTTTCTGGGCCAACCTGAGCGTAAGATCTACTCCAACAATTTTGTCGCGAAACTCTTAAAACATGCCTACACGCGTGTTTTCGTCCACCATGGTGAATGTTCCGGATGTTAACTGCCGGAAGGCCGCTTGCAAAGGTGTAGAATTATTCAAGCAAGTAAGCTTAAATAATTGCCTTCCATGGGAAATTTATCAACAGCAATTATCTTTCTTAGCTGTTATCTGTCTTAGACAAACGTGAATCACACACATTGTTTACAAAAGCGAATTTTGTATTCAAGATGGCACCGTCTGAACTAACATGCAGGAAATCTATCTTGCACGAATATTTGAAAAATCCTACTTCTACTATTTGATTCATCGCAAAATCGTTATATATGCCAAAATCAACTGTTGCAGATGTGATTAAACGTTATAAAGAGGCTTTTACTGTCAAAAGGAAAGTTGGAAGTAGATCTGTGCGCTACCGCGCCACGCCGCCGACGCTGACGATTTTATAGCGCCGCCGCCGCCACTACTTTCGACCGGTGCGCCGCTGAATTGTTTTGCTCGCGCCTCCGGGCAATTTGAGGCGCGTCGATAAAAATTTCACCGTATCCCTTCATTTAAGTTTATTAGCCCTTCAGAAACCTGCCTTTATTACTGATGACAAATTATGGCATCTCGATGAGATGTGCCATCCAGTGTGCGTGTAAAACAGTGATCAGCATTGTCGTTTCGTTCTAAAAACTTCAGTGTACATTTTCGTGTTTCGAGTTTTGGCAATTTCGCGAGTGAATTTGAATTTAAAAATGATGAAAGGTCCGCCTTAAATGTCGAGAAAATTTCCATCACAAGTGTTCATATTGATACCACAAATAATGGTCATCAAACCAGCAATGTGTGAAAAAAATTGGTGCACTAAAACATGTCAAAAATGGTTTTACACATCATCTGCTTCCTGACGAGGTGTTTTGCAATGTTTGTCTTATCGAGGCAAAACAAAAACTCAAAACTCCGATTGTCCTGAAATTAAAAATTTTGTTCTCATGTAATGTCAAAGGGCTGAGATTGACGGAATTTTGACACGGAAAATAAAAAATCCAGCCTTTAAAATGCACTGGGATTAAAATCCAGCGAAAACATATTTCGAGGTATGAGGCTACCAATAATTGAGAAATAAACTAAACATTGTAGTCAATACTTACGAATAAAACACAACTATCTATATATGCTTGGGTAATGTATTATATATGGTTTAGCAAAGGTAACCCTCAAACTTTCATATTTTCTTTATATTTAACGAATCGGTAAATTTATTTAATGTAATTTCATTATTTTGTTAAAAAGAAAAGAAAATGTAATGTGCCATCCAGATTACGAGCTATACCACTTGATATAGACTAGCTTCATATCAATGTTCGTACATCTAGTTTTCACTTGAAATAATGCATCTGCCGGCTCATATCAAGATTCACTATATCAAGCTCGTAGTCTTAAACAAATAGAGTTTATTTCCACAACTTGATAGCATTTTTTAAGCCGTGAGAAAGTTCAAAAACCATCTTTAACCATCGGGTGTTTATTAAATTTAATGTATCGACAAAGATTCTTCATAAGGGCCTAGCTGACAAACGTAAACAATGACTTTTTCCGTAAAATTCTTATCGCACAAAGGCTACCCATGTAAGCCTTCAATTCTATTGGATAGGTGAACTCTTCTTCTTCGAAATGACCGTAGTGGATTGATTAGGCGAGTTTTCGATGACAAGAAATTGTTTACGTTTGTTAGTTAGGCCCTAATGAAAAATCTGTGTCGATATATCGACACTAATACCACCGAAAGACAATATGGACAAAACATTTGTCAAAATCAACCATCGTGGGGTAAACATTGTTTTATTTGAACATGACAATTCCCGAATAAAATAACTTGGCTACCCACTGGATTAACCGGTGAATCAGTGCAAAGTGAATATGTGATTGTTATAATATTGCAAAAATATTGATAGCTCGGTATATTTCACTGCTCTTAATTTGAATCTTTTTATATTTGATTTATCTTTGGATCTTTTCGCTCCTGAATATATGATTTTTATAGCAATTTGGATTTTTTTAATTGTTTTTTGTTTTATTAAGGTTTTGTTATTTCAAGTTTCTTTAATTTTTTAATCTCAGATTTTTCGATAGGGGAGTTGACGGGATTTTGCGGGTTTTCTTCTATTATTGTCAGGGATTTTTTTATACCGATTGCACTCATATTTTGCCAGAAGATTAACTGAGTGTAAATAGAAGAATGCTGTGGCCAAGTTTCAAAATCTCAGAATTTTTAGATTTAAATAGTTTTAAAATTAAGATTTATAGATTTATAGATTTAAATTTTTTTAGATTTTTATATTTTTTAAACTTTTAGATGTTTAAATTTTAAAATTTAAAATTTCAAGATTTTAAGATTTTTAGATGTGTAGGTTTTTTTAATTTTCGATTTTAAGATTTTTAGATATTTAGATTTTTAGATTTTTTGATTTCAAATTTTTTAGATTTTTAGATTTTTAGATTTTTAGATCTTAGATACTTAGATATTTAGATATTTAGATATTTAGATTTTTAGATTTTTAAATTTTTAGATTTTTAAATTTTTAGATTTTAAAATTTTTAGATTTTCAAATTTTCAAATTTTTAGATTTTTAGATTTTTAGATTTTCAGATTTTTAAATTTTTAGATTTTTAGATTTTTAGATTTTATGGTTTTACGGTTTTTAGATTTTTAGATTTACAGAATTTAGATATTAAAAATTAAGCTCTCAACTTCAAGGACAAATAATCCCTACTGAGCCCTTGCGGCACGTCAAGCAGGCCAGTTCAGCGCAAAGGTGTCCCACTTAGGGCCTGTAGACCACGTAGTCTCATTTTTGACAATCTTAAACCAACCCTCTCTCCCCCCACGTAGACTTTTCTACATTCATTTTTTTTAAATTTTTGTATGGAGAGTCTATAGACTTTGGTCAAACCCTTCTTCCCCCAGAAAACTCTTCGTGGTTTATGAATAGCCCCTTACATAAAAATTAAAGACAGGCAAATTTTACCGATAGGCCAAATTTTAGATTCATAGACCCACATTAGAGCACTTTCCCATATATGCATAATAAAGAGAATTTTATTCTAATTGGTAATAACTTATATTTACGCTTCTGAAACTGGTTATGTTTATTAATAAAGACATAAGCCGGATGCCCCGTCAACTTGTGATGAACAAATTCTATAGGGTTAAGTCTCATATATTTGTACACACACTGTTCTACGTCATTTCATCGACCTGAGTCATATAACACTATGGATATCCGGGCGTTCTATCAAAATATCAACATTGCACGTGAAAGCCAAACAATTAAAAGGGACAAGCATGAGGAAATGTGAAGGGGATAATTTATGTCCGCGCCGATCCACGCCGCCGCCGCCGTCGTGTGAAAATACCATATACACCGCCGCCGATTCAAAATAGATCGGCGCACAGGTCTAGTTGGAAGTGGTGATGAACATGGACAAAGCAACACAAGGAAGGAGAAAAGAGTCTTTGCTGCTTTTCAGGCAAACCCGAAAGTGTCAACACGGAAAGTTGCGAAAAAAGGGCAAATGTCAACCGATTTTGATCAGGCTGGATTGAGATCATTGAAAGCTCAAACATACCCAGATCGTAACGCAAAGCATCAAAAATTGGTAGAAACACGCTCCAGAAAGCTTTATGAACAATTCCATTGTGTTGTCATGTATGACGAAACACACTGCTTCAAAAAACTGAAATATCTCTCGGGAACGTAAATTAAACACTGCATATAGCCGGAAAGATGCCCCTGAACATCTGAAACGGAAATATAAAACCAAATTTGATGAAAAATCTCTGGTCTGGCTAGCAATATGTTCATGTGGGCTGAAATCTCAAATTTTCGTAACAACAGGTACCGTAAACGCTGCGAATTGCCGGCAAGAATGCTTCAAAAAGCGGCTTTCAATTTTCCTGAGAAAACATGCGACTTAATCCTTGTTCTGGACAGATTTGGCCAGCTGTCATTCCGCATAACTTGGTATGATCACAATAGCGTTATATAAGTTCCCAAGGATTGTAATTCACCAAATTGTCCACAGCTCCACCCGATTGAAACATGCAGGTCAATCGTCAAGGGAAACCTCAAAAAGCTTGATGGAGAGGTATCAACGATCCAAGAATTGTTCTAAGTGGCATACTGTCACAAAGAAAATTGACAAGGACACCGTGCAGAGATTGATGAAAGGCATGAACAAGAAAGTGCGCGCAACAGATTATGGAAATAAATCCATTTAAATCTATGAGCATTTGTGTTGAGCATCACATTTATCTATAAAATGAATCAAAAACATGCTGTTTTTTTTAAAATATTTCTTGGTGTGTCCGGATTTTGGTGTGAACAGCATTTTTTCGGTGAAGCAGGTTTATCAAATCAAAAACTGAGGTGATAGCTATTACTTCTTCGCTATAATATTTCCGATTGCCATCATTAAGTTCATCACACTCTTAGTATCAGCAACTCATTTGTGACCTACACACAAATTAAAACTAGCCAATGGAAAACTAACTTGTATTAGTTATCTATGTATTCATCAGTGCACGGAGGTTAACATCAAAACGATATATTTCCACTCAGTGTCTAGATAGCTAGACCTTAGATTGCATCTTCCTCCTTCCAAAATGAGGGTGTGAAAAATTGTGGCTCAACTAAAATATGATATGATTTCTCTTCTCTCAAACAGTCACAAGTACACAATCATCGACCACCGCACATCACTTATGGTGTATGCACTTGGCTGGAAGAACATGTGTTCTGATGCATTATGCTGTCATCACAATCTGTGTTTTCAGCTCCGAAAAGGCGAGACGAGTCGACAAGGCCACCGAAGGAAGGTTGGAAAACATTTCTCTTTGGTTCTTCACGTCGTCGTCAGAAGTGGTAGGGCAGGGATTGTAGATGCTCTTAAAAACATACAATCACTGCAGCTGCCCTGCCAAACTACAGGAAACGACCGGTAGTTCTAATAAAGCATATTGACCTAGAAAGTGGCCTTCATCGTCATCGTCCTCATCGGTTGCCTTTACTGATAGCTTTTCGGGAGATTTTGTGGAGATGTGTGAATATGACTATATTTTGCATACCCTTGTGCAATGGTGTAGAAAACCAGCTTCAGAACCGGAAAAGCCACACAACACTCTATAGAGCAGCCAAAATTGTTATGATTTGAGCTAGTGGCTTCATCTCTTGGGGGAACGAAAACATCACCTCGCATCACAGAAAGGGCTTATGGTAGGTACTTTTCTCGCATAAAATAAAGGCCCTGCTGTTGCACTTTCTCGTACAGGTCAAACCGACGAAGAGGAAGTTGTGTTTGCTTCACACAACATTAAAATGAATCCTTCACCATAGGCGGTTTATGGGAACTGGACCTCGGTGCATAATTTAGTGGCCGTTCGATTTCCAACGTTGGACAGTGGGTTCGATCGACAACCCGTTCGGAATATGTTGACAAACATGAAAAGTAAACCACACAGCACCCTTGCACTAGCCAGTGCCGATAAGCGGAATATTTTCTGGTCTCGGTTGCTGAATATTTGCTCTCTTTAAATCAACCGGTGATAAATTGGTGGCAAGCAGTTTAATTATTGGTCGTTAAGAGCGGGAATTCGATACCAAGCGGAGTGGTGCTTGTTTGCCGGATTACTTTTGGGGATTTGCGGACCAGTTGAGATAAAATTGAAGTACAATAAATCAGATCGTTATTTGGAAACACGGAATCGACATGACGTAAGCAAAAGGGAATGCTCTTTTATTGTTCGTAAAATTCGATTCGAAATTCGATCAGCTGGGTGAAGCAGAATCTATAGATTTTTAGTTGTGTGTGAGTTGTTGTTCTATTTTTCTTATGAACGGTTTTCTAAGCCCATTTACATAGGCAATAAATACAAAGACCAAATACAATTGAATTTCCCTGGGTACTTGCAAAGCTTTGTAGTAGTTTAATATCATTTGTCAGGTCCCAAGGCTGATATGGATCTGACCAAGGTTGTAGCAGCATTTGAATCTCATTTTAGTAGGAATGCTGTGTTAATTTATTTATTTAAAATTCCACAATTTGGTTTGATTTCTGTCACAAATAGACATTCGGAAGTGTAAACAGATATGTTCACATCGCTAGAACTGTTCTGTGCCATTTGATGGTATATGATCAGGCGATCAGGCGCGCACTCTTTTGCCAGTCAAGTGGTGTAGCCTTTTCCTCCCTTGCATATCTGATACATGCTAATTTTTAAGTTAAACACAATGAGGAATATATCTTTTATAAAAATTACAATAAAAAAAGGGGAGCCATGAAGGACTCCTGAAGTAACTTGAAAAGAATTCAAAGTCCTACCTTTAAATCTGACTATTTTTTGTCGGTCAATAAGACTAGACTCGGGCAATTTAAGGAAATCCTACTCTATTCTGGTTTTGTGCAGTTTGAATAAAAGCACGGGTATATCAATGCAATCAAATGCCTTGCTGCAATATGTACAAAAAAAAATTAGTTGAGCGTCCTCTGAAGAATCCATGTTGATTGGCAGTTGTTCAATTTATAATTTGACAAAACAGTTTTTCATTAACGTTTTGGAATTGCAATACCACGATAGTTTTGTATGCCTGATTTTAATACAAATTTTAAAGACCAGAACTACATAGGAACTTTTCCACAAACTGTGAAAAATTCCAAATTCGAGCTCTAAAGAAATGGGTGGACCAGGTTCTGATTCTTCGGAGAGATCTTTTTTTAAATTTATTCATTTTTTTTCATTTTCATTTTGCAGCGTTTGGTGGGTCAATGAGAGCGCAAGTCAATCCAAAGCCGAGAGTTAGGAAGAGGTAATGGCGAACTAGTCTATGCGGACCACTTGAATACCATGGGAAAGGATAAGGATTAGGTTAGGGCAAGGGGTTTGTAGAAGTCTTGGAATGAGATGGCCGCGTTGCTACAAAATGACCTGAAATATTTAATGTGTTTATGTTAAATTACGTAAGTTCTCTTCACACATATGTATGTTGTTAAAAAAATTTCTGTGTTATTTGATTTCTGTTTGATTTTTTATAAACTGACTGATGATACTTCTCTTTGTGTGCAGTCTTTGCATCCTTTCCTTACAAAAACTGCATGTAGGTCATGGTTAGGAAGGTCCTTTGTACTTTTGTCGTTCCATTTCACCGCGATTCTCGGCTACTTAGACCGCGTCCGGTGTTTGAACTTCGCAACCACTCGGGGCCATAGTGGTTGCCAACCCGCCAGCATAGGGTTAGTAGCATAAAAAAAAGAAGAGAAAAAAGATGTTAGTGGCATGCAGGGTGTATGTGAGATTATTAGTGATATTTTCACAACGACTCTTCGTTTCTTTGTAATTGTAATTGTCATTGTTCAGTGTATAGTCCGTGCTTTCCTGCTAAGATTGCGTATCCGGGGACTCACCCCCAGGTCTATAAACCTATAGTCCTTCCCGTTGCACTCGTCAGCTCGTGCAATACTCTATGGGTGGTCGTATCCGGGCCCTTCACTGGGTAGGCACAAGTATTCGTCCAGTTTCTGGTACATTAATTCGTGATTTATGCCTGAATGAAGTACTAATGCTTAAAAAGTTAAAAGGAAACCCGTGTGAAAACAATGAATTAGTAGTAATTGATATTGCGCTCAATTGGCCATTTTATAATGAGGATTTTATTCCGACTTCTTGAAAATATTTCAAATTTTTGAGAGCGGGATCAATGTCCATATTTGTACCTTTTAGATTTTGGATTATTTGTAACATTACATGAACCTATCTTATGAAATGTCTATTTCAAAAACCAAATCTCATCGTGGAAGGTGCCTTGTATTGGCCAACAAATTCTCTGTACAGCCCTTCCCTCACACATCCAAACCCAACACTTCATCACATCCAAAAGCTTTCAAAAGGCCGATATCGGGCTACTTACAGGACTGCGGTTTCTTCTAATAATACTCCTAAAAGTTTGAATTAGTATGTCATGAGCTTCCATTTTTAGATGTGTTATAAGGGTAAGTCGATCATGTTGTCCCATGTAAATTGCGTTCATTTTACAGCCATTGGTAGAAAGAATTTACCTTAGTAGTGCCCTGTACAGCTTGTTGTTTTTTTGTGTTCTCCCATGTGCGGAGTACCGATCTATGATGAAATTCGTCAGAAGCAGACAATCTCCCATCCCCATGAGAGGCTCCAGGAGCGCACCGCAATCTACCGCGGAACGAAGAGAAACGAAGAGAAAGCATTGACAGCTCCGTATAGAGCAACGGCAGGCATCGAAACTGAAGGACACAAGCCCGAAAACAAGCTAAGGGCATTTGAACGGTAGTATCCGATCGCGCACACAATCCTCCAACAAACCACCCAACGCAGGGCAGGCAAGCTGGAGGATACCTTCCCCTTGCCCACCCCGCAGCGGGCAGCCCGGCAAAAGATCATGTGCCCGATCGGACGCCCCCGGGTCGTTCCCAGACCTGCATCCCCCAATCCCAAATCCCGCCGCCACCCCACACGGAACCCCCAATACCCCCTCCCCGCACCACCCGCTCCAGCAATAAACCACCGTCCACTCCCAGAGCCCCCCATGGAGACGGGAAACCATCCACCTCTGAGAAACCTCATCACATGGAAAGGTTTATTCTGCTGCATCAAAAGGTCTTTCCTCAGTGGGCCCTCCGCGTTCTATTTCTTATGTACCTGCCTGTCATCGTCCGTCTTAAAGAAACACTTTTCTATGGCTATGTGCTTCACTTCAAACAGTCAGATTACCTCGATCAAAACATTCACCCTTATCGAAGATGTTGCAATTACATTGACTTATTATACCATTAGCATTAGGTATTTGTGTTATTTAGTCCATAAAACAAATGGATAAACAACAACATAAGTTGCCACGAAAATGAAAAGTGTACTTTTAGTCGTTCCCCAAAGATTGAAAGTAAGAAGTCTAAGAGTGAATTGCGGCCTAGCCCGCCAGTATCACACCTGATGTTAGTGCCTTTATATAAACGTTCTACGACGTGGCAGTGAAAAAATGACTAGAATATGTGATACTTTCACTACTGGTCAAATTCTTGGTTTCACATGCAGGTACATAGCATGAGATAAGCCCTCTCACCGTCGGCAAGGTGTGAACTTTGACCCACGAGAGGGAGATCTTTTTTTTTAATTTATTCACACTAATATCTCTAGTATATTCTGGAAAGAAATCTAAACAATATAGGTCATGATGTGCGTCCAAAAATGTGACATAAATTTATTTCTTGGTTGAAACAGATTGAAAATTTATTAGCATTAACATTATTGTGAATGGAACAACGATAAGAAAACAAAAGATTGTACTCGAAAAAGTACCACGGGCAAAAATGATCACGAAAAAAAATTATTATGGGTTGGATATTTTTGAACTCTCAGGGAATAAATAAACACACATTACCTATATTTTTTTTAAAATTGGTTTATTCAGCCTCCTCTCCTAGACTAAATGCCCGCACCATAAACATAACGCTACCCATCAAATCCTGTGCAACACCTGCGTCATCTTTCTTACATATCATATCTTTCTTCAAATTCTTGTCGTTTTTGAAGAACTTCCTTGTATTCCGGAGCTTTCCTTTTATTATCGTCCAGATTTTTTTTCTATTGGGAAAAGTTCTGGCGAGTTTGGCTCCTTGCCTCCTTCGGCAAAAAAACAACATCATTTGCCAATCCATCACCGGTTTCACATAGCAGATTTCCTGCTATGTGAAACCGGTGATGGATTGGCGTACACCAAGTACGTCTTGGCAATTTTATCGGCCTTCTTATTTCGGATCATCCAGGCGGGACTTGCTGACGAAAAACTTCAGAGGCTGGGGAACTGCTTGGTGCCCACTTTGATATACCTCTCGCCGTTCATTACGATGCATTTCGGCTGCACCAACCAGTCGTGGTACAGGTTCCTGTCGTGGGATTTGGCCACCTTGCCTAGTCTTCCGTACCTGAATTGGCCTTCTTGACCATGTCCCGTATCGAATGGTTCGGATTGCGCTTGAAGTAATCGCTCACCTTCCTTACGTTCACGAAGTCGGTCGTCTTCGTTTATCTTTCCGCTGCCAGCTCGTCGGTGGATCGTCTAGGTCTCCTTGAACGATTTTACTACTTTAAACACAGTCGAATTATCGATTCTTAACTGTTTCACGATACACCTGTGGGACTGGACTAGATTTTCCACGACCGTTCCCATATTTTTTTTGACGAAGCACTTTTTGCTTGGAAGCCATCTCAATAACCATTTGTGTGATTGTGACGAAATTTTGAACATGGTATAAACAAAACACTCCAATTTTTACTCAAAGTTTAATCAATGTTTACCCATGCAATAAAATGTTATACTCAAAAGAAAGTGTTGCATTGTTTTCGAGTAGAATCTTTATAACGTGTACACGTAATATCCTTGTGATGCATAGAAAGGTTAAGGGCTACCCCGTGGTGTTAGTAAGTTTAGGATTGGCTCAATAGGTGGCGCTAGTTGGCATGCAAAATGTGTGTTAATTGATTCAAACAAGGAATATCTCAAAGTTCTGGCCATATGTATGGTTACTGACTTCAACAAAGTTGTTCAGAAAGTTAAGATCTTCCGGTTGCTGGATAGTAGTTTGGAATTGGCTCAGTACGCTTCGCTATTGTACATAAAAATATCTTCTACATGTTTTATCTCAAGATCCTGGCCAACTGGAAGATGTTCAGGTTTTCTCCTGATTAGTTAATGCATGATGCCATTTTGGAATTTAAAATGGTGACTTCCAGTATTAAATAATAGGAATTACTGTCACATAACCCTGCAAAATGGATATTCAAGGATCTGGACCGGCGATAAAGGTGGAAAAATGATGTCTGACGCTCTTCTGGAACTTTTAGCAGCTTATGCTAAGCATGATTAACCGCCCAAGGTTGCTTTGCCAGACCAGCTGTTAGTACACAGAGAACCAACAGATGATGCTTGGGCCTAACATACCTCCTCAATGTATAAAAACTGGTGACCCAAACTAAGGCAATACCGTCGCCATCTTCACTCGAATGCAGATCAAGTAGGGAATGGGTAGGAATATGTTGATGTGATACTCGCTTTAGAGAAAGCCGAGAAATCCTCTGCACTTTCAGGAGAAATCACTGGGATGTTCGATAAAATGTTTGAGTTTGCAGCGTTTTTCAATGGTGTGCTTAATTCAACTGACGTCGGCAGCGAATAATTTTTTTAACTATGTTCCCTGTTTATTCTCTGTACAAAGATGCACATTGAAGGTATTCAAAATTTAGCAACAATTTAAGCCAACAGTAAGGATGCTATTGGGGCCACTCACAAGTGTGGTGGTTTATTTCAGCAGAATACAATAATGGTCTCTCTCTCTCTCTCTCTCTCTCTCTCTCTTTTTACCTATCACTCTCTCTCTCTCGACCTTTCTCTGTCTCTCTCTATCATACACGCGCGCTCTGTTAAACAAACAGGAGCCTCACATCACTCTTAATCACCTACGACAAATAACACCTACCTTTGGCTGTCGTTCTCGGCCCGGTTCTAGTCATGTCATTCTAATGCTCGCTCTTTTCCATATTAGCACAGTAACGGACATCGTTCCGCACTTCACATTATCCCGGATCTTCCCGGACGCGCTGTGGGTTTTAATTAGAAGAGTCGTAAATTAACGTTAAAACTACCTGTTTCTAATCGTCAACCTTTCAGACGGAGATTTAAAAATTGATGATACTTCATCGGTTGCCTGCGGATTATGGTGCGGTTTTTTGCAATAGATCACAAAATCATTCATTTGTAAATCTGCACTGATAATTCAGAAAATGTCCGTAGTTCCTGATTTTAAGGTCGGAGTTCTGGAGTAAGTAACTGTCCGAAATGGTGGACAAATTAGTTTTAGATGCAAAACATGGCATGTGGCATATCAAACTTTATGATTTTGCTAAATTTCAGTAAACGATTCGAGGATTTCTGACCATACTGGCTTCTTAGGGCTTCTGGATTTCCTCCGGGAAAGTGGCCATGTTCAAATCGTTACCGAAAACCTGGTTTGCGACACCTGAAACTTTACACATAAACAAGTAAAGCATTTTAATAGGTGGGTAAAATTTCAAGCCAAAGGAAGCGTAAACAACGAAATTGTTTGCAATCTTGACTACACCATACAACAATGTTTGCAATTTTTCATACAACAGACTAGATTCAGGCGTCATCTGGCTTAAGTTTATATAATTTCTGCAAATCTAGCTACATTTGCTGCTAGATTTGCCGAAATTATGAAAACTTAAGCCAGATGACGCCTGATCTAGTCTGTTGTATGAAAAATTGCAAACATTGTTGTATGGTGTATGCAAATCTAGTTCCTTAAATGTGAAAAAAGAAAAAAAGAAAATTACATGTTTTTTTCAAACTGTATATGATTTTGCAAAACTATGTTTTCAAAGGTCATTCTGAAGATTTTTGACCCTGCGAGATCCAAGTTCCTCCGGAAATGTGGCCATATTTACCTTTGGAGAACATTCTGAGGATTTCTGACCATACTGACCACTTATACCGAGTTCCTCTGAATGTGTGGCCACATTCAAGTTTTTACCAAAACCTGACTGGGGACATATCAAACTTCATGATTTTACAAAACAAAGTCATCGGAGAGCATTCTGAACAAACATTTTTTGAAAAAAATTTGGTCAAAAATTAGTATACAGACATCGCCAATTTTATGATTCATTATTTTTAAAGCACACAGTTTAAAAAAAAAAAAATAAAAAAAATTGAGACTCAAGGTGACATTTCGTTCCATGCAGATCAATTGTCAAAAATCCGCTTGATAATATTGATCAGAATTCCGTAGCCTCTTTACTTTGTAGGTGGATACTGGCCTACAGCGTGGAAAAAGTGAAATGTAAAACGTGTCCATTCGTGGGTCTGCTGTCTGGTCGTTCAAAACGAACGGCATGAATGGCTTCTGCTGCTTGCATCAAACCTGCGCTGGCGATTTTTTTAACTCTAAAATTGTATTTAATCATCTTTCATATGGGTATTTAGTTGTAAGAATCGACTCACAGATTCAAAAGCTTGTTGAAATAATGCAATAAAAAAAATACAATTTTTGGACCACCCTAATGAAGAAATGGTCACCCTTGTGACAAAAAAATATGAAATGTGTATAATATGTTTCCATGTAGAAATAATCTACCAGTTATAATGAAAATCTGAGATATCGTATATCGTATAATCCATCAGCAGTTATTGAAGTACAAGACCCATATTTTCATCAATTCGTTGTTGTCAATAAACCTTTCAAAACAATCCCTGTGTGAGTTACCGAAGAATAGGCAATTTAAGCTTTTAAATCTATTTGCCATGATCGAAGTAACCTTATTCAAACTCCCCTTTCCTATCTAATTATTATTCGAAAAAAATTTGATTTTCTATTTTTCTATTTGACATGCTGCGTTGATGCTATAGTTGACCTTCATATCGGTCTCGCGACCATGCTCAATGTATCTTTCAACACTTTTTAGTGTTTTAAAGTTAAAACGCGTTGGAAAAATTTCCATACTCGTAGTTTGACAAAAGTGAGAGCAATTATCTGTCTACAAGCAAACCGTAAAGCGGCCTTCTTCTATCAATTGAAATGTCTTATTGTGTCTATTCAGAAAATCCATGTCAACAGTTTAACATCCGTCGCCCCACAACAATCGGCGACTTTTGCAACGACGGTGACAGCGACGACAGAAACGAACCAACTGGCACCCTTTTTGACACCTACAATAGGAAAAACAAGCTGCAACTGTATAACCGTTTGAAATGAAAACGATCAACTCTGAAGTTATTCCGCCGACTAGCCGACCAGTCAGCCCGGACAATAAGTTTAAGTGCCATTATATTCGGTCCGCACGTTCCCTCTCTGACACTCCGCAAGTATTTGAATTCTAATCAATATTCGCCTTCATTACAATGCGTTTTCCACCGGTCTACGGAGCTATCCATTTCCAAAGGCTTCGAAACTTTACGAACTGTTGACTGTTGATTGTGTGGAATTTGAAGCCGCCCAGAGCTTCTCTGCTCCACTGAACAGCGAGCACGTCGAGCTTCGTATAAAGGCGCCCCCAATCGAGGACTCAGGGGAGAGGCAGTGTACGACAAAATATTGAACAACAATTTATTAACTCAATTTACAGTTTATTAGTGCTGGGTGCTGCAGTTGCAACGGCCATTAGAAACTCGAGCTGTGTCAAATTTACCTTCCACTTCCACTCCTATTGAGAGCAAGCGTTACAAAGTTTCCCCATTTTCAGAGCTCGTGCTGTCGCAGTCAACGAGCACGCGAGGTTTAGCTATTATGATAAATTGACATATTGCATATGAGATGTCATATTTCATTGTTGGTTGCCTTTTTTTTCGCTCGGCATTATGCATTACAGTGCACTAACTACATTTAATGGCGTCGACGTCGACATAGGCCGGATTCTGAAACCACCGTCAGACCGATTGCATCCTAATGAACGCAGAGCACGTTACTCACAGTGGTTAAATTTATGAACTCCCATACATTCTAAAGAATACTCCATGGCCGCGATAAGTCACATTAGCGCAGACATACAACTTCATTAGGAGGTGCATTTAACCCATTTGTTAATTTCAACTGGTAAAGGCGTAAGCCACCGTCAGAACCGCACACAGGTTTAAGCTTGCCTTTTTTGCGGGACCAAATTGATATATTTGAAATGTTGACAGTGGACAAGAAAGAGCATTACCAGGTATTTAATCGTGCCTCTCGTTCCGGGGGCGAATCCCAAGCCGTTTAAAAAATCGAATCTCAATAATTCTTCCACACTCTTGCCGGTTGCCACCGTAGACAAAAGACGCGTAAAAATGACAGGCCGAGCACCGAAAGCGGCGTTCAACCACGGTGGACTCTCAGCAAGAAGAAAAGAATAATTGATCGTAAGCTCATTAAAATCTAAAGCTCTTTGAGCCCGAAGTTCGGATTAAAAATATATTCCTTTTTAATTAAACTTCCTCCCCAAAATGAGCGAAAGCTTTTTGCCCGAGGGTGATGACAGTGACAAGTTTGCTCAACTTTTTCCCCGCAATCTCCCGTGCGGTCGACTTCATCGGTTCGTTTAAAAAAAATGAATTATTTCAAAGAGTGACTCAATTTGGCCGGGGAAAGTACTCTTTTTCCTTGCCAATTCGGTTCCGAACGAGCGTGAATGTGAATGTGTGCAGTTTTTATGAGGTTTGGAAAAAAAAGTTGTACATTCAAACGGATTGAATTGGGGAGCACTTAATCCGATTTGGCTCTTGGAAGCTGTTCGAGAATGCTTGGCTGTTTTTCGCGGGAAGTGTGGGTAAAACGAGCGTGGAATATGCTTGTAGAAGTTTTTGTTTGGTTTTGCTCTTATCATCGAATGAACTCTTACTAATGTCTGTTTTGATCTCTCATCTAGGGTTCTTTTGGGAATGAATTCAACTTTTAAATGGATGAATATCATATGGTTATTAGAAGGCATCATTTAATCTTCTTTGATGTTCCACGGTTCTTTGGAAATTATGGGTCAATTTTTTTCACTACGGGCGAGAATTAAAGACATCGCCATCAGAATTTAGAAAAATGTCGGTGACATCGCCATCAGAATTCAGAAGCAGTACTTGGTTGTTGTTTCAAAATCAAATTACTGGTAATGAATATGTCTTCCCTGTGTGGTCCAGTAATGACATTAAAAGATTTTTATTGATAGGGCGTAGAACCACTGCGTCCACTGAGTTGAACTTTTGTGAACTTAACCGATAGTCTTTCAGTCGTTTTCAAATCACACGCTCCTTAGGTCAGTAGGTCGGTTTCAACTTGCATGTTGCCCATGCATTTTTGTACCAGTCGGTTCGATTTCGGTATTTTTTCTACTATTTTCTTCGGTATGTTGTCAGGTATTCTTATGACATGCTCAGCCCACTGTAGTCAGCCGATTTTAGCGGTGTGTACGATGTGACGTTCTCCAATCAACTCATGCAATTCGTGGTTGAATGCCAAAACGACACTGAAAAGTCTCTAAGTGGCAGAAGAAGGCATATGTTATGGCAGAAGAAGCTTTTGTTAGTGAAGTTTACAGGAATCTGCTTGTTTTTTATAGTAATAGTTTGAAAAAGTATTTTAGTTTTGTTTTTTTTTCAATGATTCAATGATCAAGCGAAACGTAAGTTTACATTTTTCTTCGTTCTTCTAATGTACTCGAACAATTTTTCAAACAGGGAAGAATCGAATGCCAAGTTGTGTGATAAAATTTCAAAATTTATATTTTTTCTAAATGTAAAAAATTCTCTTTATTAGAATACGAGAATTAACACTACACGGTTGTCAAAATGTACATTTAAACGCTCTAAATTAATAGCTCCTTAAATAGTGGAGCTAGAGCGATAGTGTCTTTGGCAAAGTTAATGAATATGGCAAGCTGATTTTTGTGATAATGTTGAGATAGAGGGTCTTCGTGTCTTCAGCAAAGTTGTTAAAAAAGTCAAAACAAATAACTTTTTTGAAGACATTAAAAATCGCATGTTTCATACATTAAAAATTAACCTCCAAAAACACTTTTTTCACCAGCACATATCTCTATTTTTTTTTAAAACAATATAATCACCTAAAAATATATGTATTATATCAAAATACACGACGTTTTAGTACATAATATAGCTTCCTTTATTTTATCAAGACGAGTTATTAAACTTTTTTCCGTTTCGTTCGTTGTATTTCCGACGTCTGTACAACACTGGAACAGATAAAACTAGTTGCATTTTAAGGTATGTTAAAGAGTTTTCAAGTGGTAAATTTTTTCGCCTACAACCGTCTGCTGACGAGTTATGCTTTAAACAATTATCGATGCTTTCACTATATTGCATGATTCAAACAGTATCAAATAAATTGCGTTGTCATGACAAGCCCACCATCAAACTTATGATTTTCTTTTTCCTTTTTTGTTTTCGTTTTGTCAATATTTTTCCATATATCATGTTTAAATAATCGTACTGAATACTATTTCATTTATTATTAACCATTTATCTCTTCAATGCTGTGTTCATCAGAGAATGATTTCTGATTACTAGAAATTAGAAGAAAAATTAGTCTTCTCCATTTAATTCCAACTACCTTTGCTTATCTTCGACAAATCCGCGTATTTCGTCTACAATGTGCAGACTTCTTCAGTGTCTCGTACTAATAACTCGACTCGAAGTCGCAAAGTCTGCACATTGTAGACGAAATACGCGTATCTGTCGAAGATAAGCAAAGGTAGTTGGGATTAAATGGAGAATACTAATTTTTCTTCTAATTTCTAGTTACAGGTATTCCACTAAACAGCTCAAACCCTCTAGGATTCATGATTTCTGATGTTTTTCGAACCAAAATCAATGGATCTTATGATATTAAAAGTCATTTCAGAAGATCGCGATTTGAAGTCATTCTTGATATTTTGCGGGTAATCAACTCTCGATGCTTGTTGATAAAGATTAAGTTTCATAGAGTTATTTGTTGGTAACAGTGTAACACAATACAGGGTAACATACAACATGCATATACATCCTCTAATCTTCTTGCCTCTTCAGCTTTTTGAGATAACTGACAGATTGGAACAAGTATTAGCAGTACCAGTAGCAGTAGCAGAAGCAGTTGCACTAGCAGTACACTTTGGGATTATTTGTGACTTAAGTTTACGAAATTAATTATATTATTGTAAATATTTCATATAATGAATAAAACATATTTTATGTATATCAACTCATTTTATTGTTACATATACAAGTTTGTGTTACATCGAATCTAATAGATCAGTACTGCAATAAAATTCATGTTAATCAGTTGAAATAACTTTTATTTACATTTATATTTACTGAAACTTCAAACAATTCTAAACTTCACCTTACGGGCCTTAGATGAAGCAAACTGATCAACAATAAAATCTTAATCAAGATCTGGTAGCGATTCCTTTTCTATCGAAAGATTGGCCAAGACAGAGAGTCTGTCTTACGTCATTCTAGAACGAAAGTAGAGTTTTATTATTTTCAGCTTGCTGAAGCTTCTTTCACACGATGCCGCTGTAATTGAAAGCGTCAAAACTTTCTTACAGCCATTTTAATGTTAGGATACACATCTTAGAGATAATTTCTAAGGATATAGTTTAATTTATCTAATGGAGTAAAAGAGCTCAGGCCAGACAACATCTCACCAATTTGCCGTTTAAAAATTTCTACTTCAGATACAAGATCTACTGTACCAGTATCAAAGTCATAGAAGCGAGTCCATGTCCTGTCAAAAATGAGAATTCCGATGCTATTTTCGATCCATTTGTTGCAGTATTTTGTCAAATACCGCTTACTTCCCGCGTGAACCTGTTTTCACTCCATAGAAGAGCTCGATTATCTGTAGTGTCATCGATTTTTCTCATTTTCCGCTGTCATGTTACTTGGAAATCATTGTCGATGCCTAGTTCAATGCACTCTTTATCTGTTCCAAATTTATCAATATTTACATTTCATGTTAATCTAGGTGCTACAACTACTATCGTAATGTATCAACCTTATTTGTTAAAATATGTACCTAATTTTGTTAACATTGTTCATGCCTAAGGAGTGTATCGAAAAGTAGTTATAAACATTCGATGCGTTACTACGCATAAACTACTGTATATATTTTTAGCGTGTAAGCGCCATTTGCTTTGTTTACATGTCAAAAATGATTATTCGGTTCATTCATTTCCGTTGATAAAGTTGTATTCAAAATGTCGCGAATTGAATTTGAGACTAAAAAGAAAATTCTGCACACTTGGTGCACCGAAAAGGGTGTTACTTACAACCAGATTGCGAAAAGAGTAAATGTTCACCCGGCAAGTGTAAAACGCATCATCGAAAAGTTTGGCAAGGAGTGCTCCCTCAAGGATTTACCAAGAAGTGGCCGGAAACCCGGCTCCAGCAACCCCGATTTGGACCAAAAAGTTGTGGATTATATTCAACGGAACAAATCTGCCTCTACTCGCGATCTAGCCAAGAAGTTCAGGACCAGCATCGGAATGATTCAACGAATCAAGCGCAGGAATGACTTGAAGACGTACAAAAAGCAGAAAGTGCCCAAACAAACTCCGGAACAAAAGTCTCGTGCCAAAACCAGGGCTCGAAAGCTGTACAGCTGCATTTTGGACAATGTCGACCAGTGCATTTTGATGGATGACGAAACATACGTTAAAGAAGATTCAAGAACGCTACCGGGGCCGCAGTTTTATACTAAATCTGTTGGGGAACGTGTGCCAACCGCAGATACGACTGTTGCGATGGAGAAATTCGGTCAGAAGGTGCTCATTTGGCAAGCTATTTGCACATGTGGCTTGCGTTCTTCAATTTTCTATACAAAAGGAACTATAAATGCTGAGATTTATCAAAAGGAATGTTTGAAGAACAGGTTGCTACCATTGTATAGAAAGCACCAGTCCCCTCCTCTCTTCTGGCCAGATTTGGCATCGGCACATTACGCCAAATCCACTCTACAGTGGCTGACGGAGAATAACATCAAGTTCGTAGAAAAAGACATCAACCCACCAAACTGTCCCCAGTTGCGACCGATCGAACGCTATTGGGCAATAGTCAAGCGTATATTTAAGAAGGATGGTACAGTGTCCCAAAAACATGACCGATTTTAAGAAAAATTGGGCAGCGGCATCCAGGAAGTGCACAAAGGTCACTGTGCAGAATTTGATGGCAGGTGTCAAATCAAAGGTACGGGCATTCTACAGATATGAACATGATGACTAGTTTTTCCGTTTGGATCTTTTGTAAACATGTTAAGCTATAATAAACTGAAATAGTATGTTAATTTTAACCATGTTTTCATGCCTATTTTATTATTTGGAAGTTTATAACTACTTTTCGATACACTCCTTAAGTAGCTCAGTATTTTAAACAGGTTTCAATGCCTGCGCGTCAGTATAACAATAATAATCTCAATACTAAAAACAAACTTAAATTAATTTTAACTAAGCATAAAGGGAATTAATCATTGCAAAAGAAGATTGCAACGATTTTTGTCTGAAATTATTAATTATTTTGTTGGACATTTGCTGTTAAGTTCTTCAACAATTTCGAACAAATTCTAATTGATACTTCCTGATTAGTAATTTCTTAGTGCACCAAAAAGGTAGCCCAAGCTTATCTTCAGAACTTTGTTCTGAATCTTTTGAAGAGTTATTTTCCTGGTAAGACAGCAACTAAGCCATATTGGAACAACACAAAGCATGGCCGGTCTGAAAAATTGTTCAAATATTAGTTATTTGTTCTTCAGACAAAGTTTTGATTATCTGTTTATAAGAGGATATAAACATTTTATATATTTATTACATTTGGCTTGAATGCCCTCAATGTGATCTATGAAATTTAATTTTTGATCAAGTACCAGACCAAGGTATTTCACTTGACTTGACCATGATATTTAAGTTATCGCAAATTTAAGACTAGCTTGTACTAAAACATTTAAATTTCAATAGCTCTGTAAACTTCGAGATTTGACCATATGTGCAGAACATTTTTTTTCATTAAATATTATCTTCTTTTGGCCCTGCAAATATTTGCACTAAGGAACGTTAGTGTTATTATCCATTTGTAACAACAAGTGTTCCAAAATAAACAAAATTTAGCTTTGCAGACGCAAATTTTTTCGTGGTGTGAAAATTGACGAGCAACAATTTTAATTTGTTTCCAGACACTCCTTCGTTGATAAAACTATCATCAAAACTGTTTTGTCAACCAACACCTTCTCTATGTTTCTCTAAAGCAGAAATGTACAAAGTGGCCCACTCTATACTCGGTTGCGAAAACAAGTTGATTAAACTTCTAATAGATCATAAAGATTTTGAAAATGTTCTAGTGAAAGATGTTATGACCACTTCAGATACTTCATAAAACCTATTGGCTGCCATGAAAACCAGCAAACTTCCAAATGGCAACAGCTCTCAAACTTCACTGTTATATCGTGATTGTTTTATGTTCCGCTTTATTCCGTTTTATTGTTCCACTATGTTCGATGCTCTGCTCTTCTGATTCATTCAGCAGTAAATAATATCTTAAAATACAGTTCCAGTGTTGTTGAAAATTCCGTTTGAGAGCAAAATATTCAAAACCAATTAATATTTTTACATGCTCCCAATCATATGCACATTTAATTTTATGGTGAATATTTGCAGAGTAAGAGCCGAAAATTAATGCACCTATGAAATTATGCGAGTTAACAACAACAAAGAACAAATTATAACAAATGTGTTATATAAATTCCTCATTAATTTCCTGAAAATTGATGAAATTCAATGAGGTTCTCTTGAAGAAGGCTTCAATCTACAGTTCATTTGCATTACATTTAAAAATAGGTGCAATGGGTTTTCCACATTTCAATGCGGCGATTGGAAAAAATCACAGTTTTGCCAATAAGCTAATTTATATTCACAATGACTACTACAAAACTAGTTGTTCATGTTTTTTTTAACGATTTAAAACCACATTGAAGCTAACATAGGTTTTTATTTATTTCCGACAGTAAGCAAACAAGAACAATCAATGATTCCACCTTAAAAAACTAGGTGGCAGTGTCTTCACAGTGAATAGCTACCGTAGTTGTACCATTCATTAGCAATATGAAGAATGTGTCTCTACTGTTTCTGCAACTAGTATAAACATAAAACAAATTGTTAATAAAAGCATTGACAATCATCTAAATATGTCCAACAAAAGAGATATCGCGTATAAGTATTATCAAAATTATACTATTTATTTGCTATAATCTGAACTGTCCAGTAAAAGCCATTTTTACTTAAATCTGTGGCCTTGAGTGACAACACGGCTAATAGAAGAAGTGCTTAACCTCTTCATATTATTGTATGGATTACAAGGGTTCATAACGATGGTAATTTAAATTAGGGAACATATTTGTTTTTTGTAGTCAATGGAACGTATAATAGTCCTTATCACATTTTATGTCTTGAGAAAAGCGACAATACTCGGATTCGTCCACCGAGGATGAGCTTGGAATATGGAAACATGGTTAGTTTTCATTTATGTGAATTCTCATATTCTATTTGATGTTCTATAGTTTGAATTGGTTAGGACTAGGGTTCTGATGCATGGTCAATATCGGAGTCATTGTTTATTTTGTTTGCATGGAATTCGGTTTTGACTGATAAAGGGGCGCGCCTTTGAATAGTGCTCTCACTCAAAGCGGAAATTTTCAATAGAACTTAATTCATTTTCTAGAAATTAGAAGAAAAATTAGTATCTTCCATTTAATTCCAACTACCTTTGCTTATCTTCGACAGATACGCGTATTTCGTCTACAATGTGCAGACTTCTTCAGTAGTCAATAGTACTAATAACTCTGACTTGACAGGAAGAATAATTCTCTAACTAGTACAGGATCACAAAGCTCAAACCCTCTAGGATTCACTTAATTCATTGCCAACAAAACAAACAATGACAACTGTAACAACACCAAATACTTCATCATTTCTCAATAGTGATGAAGTAACTCGACATGCACTAAACAAAGAATACGGGATATACTACAATAGATCAAATTACTGGTCGCAGTGGTTTATGTCCCGAACAGAGGAAAAAAAAGGGTCTTCAAAACTCCACTAAAACCTTTAGGTTGTTGAGAAACGCCTTCTTGAGTTGTTATTTATGATGACATTCCTCAATGCCAAAGTATGTCGTTTAATGCATTTACTAGAGGTCAAATGCTTTTTCAACTGACCATTACAACATTATATAAATGAGCCATTAAACGGCAATTGAAAACCGCATTTTACGAGTTTATAAAGTCGAGATAAAACCTTCCATATGAATAAAAGAAATTCGAGAGAGAAAGGTTTTGATATCGTTGAAAGCAAGCTGTATAGGTTCTTATAAACCTTTATTAAATATGAAACTTTTTGGCACCTTTTTGAGCCGTAATGAAACCAACTTGATTTCCATTGGCTTTTATCAAAGTATAATAAAACTTTATGAAGCTGGATGGTTTTAGCAATGTTCCTTGGGTGAGCTTTGTTAAATACTCTGTACAAGTGATACAAAGTTACACGATTTTATGCTTCCAAAGTTTCTATATTTTACATAAATAATCGCATTTGAATTGTTTTAGAAACCATAAACCAGACAGCAATATGTAGGATTTTGAATGGTTCAGAATTTATGTGACCTCATAATGTGAATCAAATCAAAAGTGTAAGATCTGCAAGGTTTCTTCAAAATACTAAGGAAATGTGTTAAAATGAATGTCTTTTTGTTTTATTTACATAAATTAGAGATCTGATGAAAATTTTACAATATAGGGTTCTAAGATGGAGACGGAACGAGGTCATTACTTCATTCATTTATTTTTTATTAAAAATGAAAGGCGTGTAAGCTGACTTACTAATGCCTTCTATACCCTCAAAATGGATTGCGATGATTCGGTAAGTGGTTTTTAGTGAAAATAAAAATTGAATCAATCATTTTTATTTTGCTCACAATAGATTATTTTCTTTTCGCAATTATTCTACTTAGAATTATTTTTCTATTTGCTCTGCTTATTGATTTCAAACTTTTAAGCAATGAGCAAATAATGTCTACATTGAATGTGAGGCATATTATTGCGGATAATAGCGGATATTGGGAACAATTGTATGTTCCAGAATCCAGACACCAGATGGCATTAATATGTGTAGAGAGACTTCTATACTGAAACAAAAAAAACTGCATCAGTTATTTGGGAGAACCCTGTAGATGAAATCGAGTATCTGAGCTCATGGCTGACCACCAATTATGACCTCGGCAGAGAGATACAAAGGTGCATTATGGCTGACAATTATTAGCATTTTAGATTCCGAACGACGCTCAGACCGAACAGTGTTCGCTGCACTGACCATCTACAACATTAATTAGACTGATAGTCCTCTATGGCCATGAAACATGGACATTGTTTGTGGATGACCAAAGCGCTCTCGGTCTTCTAACGGAATGTGCTACGTACAATCTACGGTATGTAGATTGACGTGGTAAAGGCTAATGAACACCGAATTGCACCAGTTGCTGGGAGAAGCTCCCATCGTTCTCACCGCAAAAATCGGTCGACTATGGTGAGCTGAGCATGTCGTAAGAATGTCAATCGACAGCGCAGTTAAAATGATTCTCGATAACGAACCGACGGGCATAAGGCCGACCTGCGGACCCTTCGTAGACTGTGAGGCTGGTGAAGTGTAGCCATGGACGGAATTGAATGTAGACAAGTTCTGTGTACAGTAGAGGCCTCATCGGCCTTAACCTGAATGGTAAGGTATGTTTTGAAAAGCCCCAAAAGCATATTAAGAGTTGGTATAAATCAGTTTGAATCACCCGTACATTCACACGACACTTAGCTCTCCCAAATTGCATGAATTTGATTACTAGAAATGAGAAGAAAAAATAGTATTTTCCATTTAATTCCATCTACCTTTGCTGATGTACTAATAACTAATACTCCTGTTGAGTTATTAGTACGAGACACTGAAGAAGCAAAGGTAGTTTGAATTAAATGGAAAATACTATTTTTTCTTCTCATTTCTAGTTACGGGTATTCCACTAAACAGCTCAAACCCTCTAGGATTCAAGAATTCTGTATCATGTTCAAATAATAGAGTAATATCTGCATCACACAATGTGAGTAGTCTGAACAACAGATTTTTTTACATATTAAGAATGTGTGTTAGTCCCTAGTATCATCTGTTCGTTCTCTGATTAATTACAGATGATCTGGCAATAACGGATTTGTGATCCAGCGGTTAGCGGCTTCCCCTGCCATTCAAGCGATTGTCATGAAGCCAGGGTTCGATTCCCACTCCAGCCTGTGGAGCTTTTCACAAAAAGAAAATGTCCAATCTGGCCCACTGGGTATAAGTTTATGATGTCAGTTGTAATTCGCTCTATTTTCCATGTTCAGTCTGTACAACCTCGAGTTAAAGACGGTATAAATGTCTTAAAAACAGTGTGGCAACCTCGGGGGGTCAATCATGCTCATGCTCATTTCGGAATAAGCATCTCTAAGTTGCAAAAAACCAACCTTTCGAAACGCACAAGCCCAATTAACTGTACCAGTATTTTTTGCAAGTACCGACTTCATGAAGCCAAGGCTATTTCTGTTGTAATCCACCAAATCGTATCGTATTACCTGTACTACCTGTCTACATGCTACTGCCGCCGACGACAGCAGAGAGCCTACATGAAATTGGTGTCACACTTCCATCTGCAATGTGCGGGACCTTGGATGCAGGCGTTTAATTAGATATCGTTAGACTCATAAACCTCTCCACAGTGTCGGTGAGGTGCCTCGGCGCGAGACATCGAACAAACGAGCTCAAGTTAGTGCTACTGTTTTTTTCCATCCCACCTTGCTATACTCCTTCTTTCCTCTTGCGACAAACCATGATCAGATTTTTACTGGGTGTTGATCTCCCAATAATAAAAAAGAGCCTTCTCAAACCACCTATTAGGCATGAAGTGCTAACAGATTTCATGGAGACGCTGCCGTTCATCAGTGGTTGCATAAATTAATTTGCCCGGGCTTGCCTGCCGGAGGAGACCTAAAACGGGGGCTTTTCTATCCATACCCGCATTTTACAAGACGCTCGACTAAACCAAGATATTTATATAGCGAGCCATAGATAAACGTGACAGAAGAGCGGGGTTTTAAATGGTGCAACATGAAAAAGGAGGAGCCTGGTGTAATTGATTTTTATTGTGAATGTGAGCTATTAATCTTGTCTAGGCTGATTTCTCACTGTGGTTATGAAAGGCAGAGAATGGGTGGAAAAGAATGTATCATCGGCTCCCGTATGGGTTAAGAATTATTTGAATGTGCTCTCAAACTCATTCAACGATGTTGTTGAATGATTTAGTAATTTAGTTATAATGTCGACTGGAATAAATGCAACGCAGACTTCTAAAGAACTTCTGTGAATGTTGATCGTGTTTTAAGAAACGTTTGTGCGTGCCAGCTCAACTAAGGACTATTGCAATTATTTTGCTACCGTTTACATTATGCAAGATTGATCAGCGTTCTTAATCCTTGTTGATAACATTCCCTCCCGCCAGGCTGTGTTGTTTATTCATATGTAAATAGCTTCATAAAGTTAGAAGCTTGTTTACCAAACCGAAACCAATCCACACAACGCGTGTCAATATCGGTCGAGCATTACACGATCAATTTCCTCGCAACACTTCTTGAAGTCACCACCGATTGCCGAATCAGAGCTCGCCTTCAGTCTATCCCGAACGAGGTTGTTTGTCTTAACATATGGTGGGTCGGCACACATTTTCACGCTTCAACCGCAACGCAAAGTCGCGAATGAATTATTAACCGGTAGTCATAAATACGTTTCACCATTGGGTTACCACCCATTCGATAAACATACTTACATGAATGCATGTACCTTGCATCCCTTTCCACCCATCTCCTTCTCCGTTCATACGAAAGGCAGTAGTTGGCAGTGACGACAGCCACTCATAAAAACAAATAAAGGATTAATTATTAAATCGCCGGCCGCAAACAACGACGACGACAAGCATCATAGAGGTGAACCCTTTTTGTCGCATAGGTTCACACAATAAATACGTGCTTGTACTTTCGTATACATGCTAATATGCAATCCAGGCGACCTGAACCTAAACCCGATAATTAAAAGTCTCGTTAGCGTGCTGCATTGTGGTGTAGCTACAAACAAACACCGGTCGGTCGATCGCTTGTTCAATGTTAGGGAGCTTAAAATGCAACAATTTCCTCCCACCCATTAAGAGCCGCCTACCAATGAGCAGTAGTGAAGGATGGGAGGAACCAACCTGCTGGGCAACTTGCTGAAGTTTTTAAAATTCTTTCTGTTCTCAGCACACATACGGTAGTAGGGCGCAGGCAGGGAGGTGCTTGATGTCGTTTTCACTTGGAATGTGTGAAAATATGAAGTTGTTATTAAAATGATATTGGAATGGCAGTGAGTTGGACAACTGGAAGCTTGTAGGTAATTGACGTTTGTAATGATTTAATTTGTTTCGAAACGATTTACGAACCTGCTGGAGATTAGTTATGAGAGGTGATTAAAGCTAATGGGAGCAGTTTCGTAAGACTTGTTTGATTAAGATGGTTGGGTGATGAATTTATTGCAGGCAATCTACTTTGGATTGAGTGTTTGCTGCAGTTGAGATATAATTCCGAAAGTTTGATATATCTGGAAAAGATAGGGTTTGATAGGTAAAGATGGCGAGGCAAGTGTATTTTAAGGTGAAAGATGATCTAGTTTATGATTTTATTTTTAACTCTTTATTTCAGATTTAATATCAGATGAGTTTGCATTCATATGTTATCTTAGATACTCCTGCTAAGTAATTAGCATTTCAAACCTTATACACGGAAACAAATCCGGTTCTGTTTTCATAAAATCAGGACACTTATTCATGGTTTCATTAATGAAATGAAAGATGCGAGTCATGAGCTTTGGGAGTGTTGATTTGCATCTAACCCAAAGATTTGTGCATATTCTATTCAAGAATAGTGAGTTTACCCACCATGTACTATCACAGCTCTTGATATCTGCGCTAGGATCGAATACTGACGATGGTTTTTTTTACATGTAGAGACGACAAAGTGGATTCGACAATTTTCCAGCAAGATAATGCTTCAATTCATTTCTCACGGGAAACAATGGCCTGGTTCACGAACATGGATGTTACTGTACTTGAACGTCCAGTTGAGTGGAACTGGGTGAAGGTTATTCGGAAAATCAAGGCTGATCCCTACATATCGGATTATGATTTGGCGAAAAACTGAATGCCGAACGTTGTACTGTGCGGCGAGTTCGTTTCTGAGAAGCCTCAAACAAACAGTGGCCAGAACCCTGGCTCGCAAGTTTTACGACCAAGTTCGGACGAAACTCGATGGATGTCTCTTGACCGATGATGAAACATAGGCTAAAGCAAATTTCAAACAAATTGCGGGGCTCAAGATCTACAAGGCTTCTGCTTGCGGAAAAGTTTCTGGTAGATTTAAGTTTATTTTCGCGAATAAGATCGCGAAACAAATCATGATTTGGGAAGGAATCTGCTCCTGTAGCAAGAAAACCCAAGTTTTTGGTTTTTGAGACGGATAAAACATAAGAGAGTGTCTCATAAACCAGATTTGAGCCTTCGTTAAGTCCCATGATGGTCTACTTACGTATTGGCCAGATCTAGTCAGCTGCCAGCAAGGAAGTGCTACAATGTCGTCAGTTCCGTCCAATAGAGAAGTATTGGGCGATAATTATGCGGAAACTGAAAAAAGGGAGAAATCACCAGTGATATTGGCCAGATGAAGAATTGGGAGAATCAGCTAGCCAACACCATGACTGAGGAAGGTATGCGCCGGCTGATGAGCGGCATTTACAGAAGAGTGCGAGAATTTCATCGCAATAACGATTAATGATTTGTTGAGTTATTTTGATGATATAAAATAATATTACCTTTGTTCCATTCTAAGGAAGTTTTTTCAATTAAAAGAAATGACTAATACACACATTTGGAAGTGCCCCAATGATCTTACCTTTTGTAGTATAATTTGGTTAGTATTTATTTCAAGTGTAGCATTCCGTTTTTGTACATATGTAAACCGGCCTTACGAGTGTATTTGGTAGTTATTTTACGATATTTTACTGCTTCCGATGAGTTTGTTTCCGTTCCGATTATTCACTGCAGTGTGCAATAGGCCTTTTCCATTAAGCATACAGTCCTGTTCCATTTCCTGTTATCATTCGTTTCCCGACAAGAAATGTAAAAGCAATAAAAATTTCCTCGTCTTTTTTTTTCGAGTATACCTGGGTCACTTTATTTTCCAGTTTCTGTTGAAAATCCTGAATCATTCGTGGTGTGGCAAAGCATTTGATTCAAGAGCATTGGTCTTGGATGAGAAAGTTGATGAAGAACCCGTGCAGAAGGAAAAAAGGAACAGCATGCGAAGAAGAAGCGGAAGCAGAAAGATCCCAAGTTACTAGTGGACTTAAAAAAACGAAATGAACTTCTTAGACTTCTTCAGATGGTGGCAGTCAATAACTTGCGATATAATTTTGTTGATTGGGATCCGGATTTCAAATGACACGTGTTACGAAATTCGTTCAAACAGCTGATTAATTTTGCTTGCGTCATGTTACGATGCAACAATAATGCTGATAGTGATATTTTTTTAAAGTGTTAAGGCACCTGTCTGAACTTCTTCAATAAAAAGAGCGCTCAGCTGTTCGAAAACGTTTGGTGACACGGTAATCGTGTACAAACAATTCAAAACAGTTAAACCAGTACAGCGGGAAAACAGAAAGTATGTAGCAACTAAACGCAAAATGTTGCAACGAATGCTTCGGTACGAGTAACCAATAGAAACTTAAGCGCCATTCACCGAAAGGTGAGACTGCTGAGGCTGTCAGTGGCCCGGCAAAGGCTCTTTTCTAGGGCGGGTTGACTTTTATCCCTCAAACACCCAATCACTCTCAGCTGACCACACGCAGACACAAAGAATACCAACTTAAACAAATCCAATTAAAAAAAAACTATTTAAAATACTAATTCTAAGTTATCAAATTGATTAACTTTAGACCCAAGGAGATAGGGTATGTGTCCCTTGACTCAGCCTAATATGCAACAATCGATTACATTTTTCAATGTAACTCATAAACTATTTGAGCTGGGAACAAAATTCAACTTGTTATACACTTCCTAAGATATGCTTAATAAGCCATCTGGTAGTATGTATCACGAAAAGATACATAACTCGTTTTATAATGTCACAACCTTTCGAGGGATATGGATGTAATGTCGGTCTATGGGTACCAAATTGGGTCTAATCATGGATGCAAGTTCGTCCCATTCGATTGATTTTTTATAAAATGCAATCTTCGTACGGGTTTCTTCCTTATTTTCTGATTCAAGGCGTTCCCAGCTGTATTCGCTCTACCCAACAAACAATTTTACTAACAATCAAACTATACCTAAACTGCTAAGAAACACTTAAGTAATTTTTACATATGATTTAGCGGTCATTCGACAATCAAAACATTATAATTCACTCTACACAGATTTTTTTTCTCTAATTTGTGCTAAGATAAGCCATACGAACAACAATCAACCTGAACTCATACATTTTTTTTGTAAATGTTACCAATAACAACATTTTTACTACGCTTTTCATACAACTGGCCATAGTTGGGAACATAGAAAAAAATATGTCCCTTACATTGGGTCCATCGTTTGCTTATTGAATCATTGTTATTTTACCAATGTGACCTGTTAGTTTATAACATGTGACTACATTCTGTACATCTTGGCTGCATTATTCGGTTTATAGGTTCAATTTCGGTATATTTAGATCATTCGAAGATCGTATAGATAATCTGTTCAACCTCACCAGTAAAGTCATGCTGTCTAAAAAGTCAAGGAAATCGAAAACTACGCGGAAGTGAACAACTATAAATTGATTAATTATGTCTCAATTGCTTTGAAATAAATCGGTCATGCTGATAGCAACATGATTTTGTTGATTATCGAAGACATAATGACATATTTGGTACATAGGCCGAATCAAGGAGCTAGGCTAACATTACAGCCCGTTACCCTATTTGGTATAAATTCTTAATAAATATTCAAATTGTGAAGTCGTCAACCTTCATACAGGTGTAGGCCTATTGGTTTTCAGTTCCTGTTTATTACTTGACCAATAATGCATTTCTTAACAGAGGCCTAAGGATCTGAAAGTGACGTCACTAATTGGATTTGAATGGTACCTAGTCCTAGCTTTTTTTTAATCTTACTTGCTAATTAAATTACAGATATTTACAGTGGAAAGTTCTGACCTGATTTCGTTGCACTTTACCCAGCATGCATCGACGATTCGGCGTCTCATAAAATCTGCTACCATCCCACGAAGAAAGGCTTGAAGTCGCATAGATCCAAGCGCGTGCACATGCCGTATAGTGTGTGGCATCAAAGCTTTAATTCCGTTAGTACGAACCCTGCATACGACGATTGCGATGATGATGGCTCACTCACACAACGATTCTTGCTTTGGTGTATCGGAATCTTTGCTGATTCGTGCGATGATTTTTGTATCGGGTTCACAGTTGATCCGTTGGAGGAGCTTTTACGTTGCGGGTCGTGTAGCGTAGCTTCCTGCGAGACAGGTGATCGGCGTAGCGGCACTAGGGCGATTCGGTCCAATTGGGGTGATTCCGGACCAAATTATTTACCGTCAAATTCACCCCACTACATGCACCCGCGATGACCAGCGGGATTCACCTGGTCAAGCGAATAATTCTGATATACAAATTTTTCACAAATTAGGCACCATTAGGCTCTTACCTGACCGTAACAGGAGCTTTTCTCACCTGGTAAGGTGGTGCACAAAATCTAATTTCTTACAAAACTTAGATCTAGAAAAACTGTTATAAGGGTCATTGATTCATTTTGAAAATTTTAAAATTATTATCACCTTTTTATAACAGAATATTACAATTTTACACAATTGTTTCAAACTTTCAGAAATTTAGGTGGATTGTTTATAACCATCTTATACATTGGACTTTATTTAGATAACACCGAACTATTCAGGTTGACGAATCGCACGAGAATAAAATCTAAACCCCACAATAGGAATTTGCCTTTTTTTTGTGTCTGCTGATTCGTATCTTGATTATACGAACGCAGAAAAACCCTACCCCCCCATCTCCTTCTGCCTCATATCAACCAAATCTAGGCGTGAAACGGGACGAACCTATCTTTTTGTTTTTGAGCACAAATATAATTTTTTGTAAAGACTTGAAATTTGATCTGCTCTGTAGTCGGCTGAATGAGATCCGTGGAGATTCTTGTGAGTTCTCGGCGACACTCATAAAGCTTAGCTTCAAAAAGCCTCAGTTGCCTCTACGAATCCAGGGAGAAAGCGCGTAAGCTTGTTTATAACGTGAAAGCTTCGTTTATTTTAGGGAGAGGAATAGGCATCACAGTAAAACTAATTGATGAAATTTATCGCAAAATTATATGTTACAATGTTAATATAAAGTGTCATGTGGTCTTTTGGGGAAAGCCGCGAAGCAGCGTTGCCGGAAGAGGGTGACCTAATCGGAGCCCCTCTTGAGGGCTGCTGGAGTACCGTCAAAGCAGTCATCAACGACGCAGCGGCATAGGCGTCATAGAGTTTGTAGAAAAAAAATCAACGGAACGATTGGTTCGACGATAAGTGCCAAATGGTGCTAGATGAGAAGAATGCAGCGCGGGCGTTGATGCTGCATCAAGCAACTCGTCAAAATGTGGAGCGATACAAACAGAAGCGAAGACAGCAAACTCATCTCTTCCGGGATAAGAAGCGTCACTTTCAAGAGTTGGAGTGCGAAGGAATGGAACAAGTGTATCGTTCTCAAGATACGCATAAATTCTACAAGAAGCTTAACGCATCCTGTAAAGGCTTCGTGCCGCTAGCCGAAATGCGCCGGTATAAAGATGAAGGTATCTTGACGGATGAACGTGAGGTGATAGAAAGGTGGAAGCAGCACTTGAATGGCGCAGAGGCCGAATACCAGGACAATGGGAGGAATGGTCTTATGGGTATGGTGGATGAGGGTGACGTGCCAACACCCACGATAAGTGAAATTGAGGATGCTATCAAACAGTTTAATAATAACGAGGCAGCTTAAGAATAACGAGGGAAGGATCGGAGCGGATCTTATAAAGATGGACCCCAATCGGCAACTGACCAAATCTTTAAGTTGCGGTAGATCCTCCACAAGTGTCGCGAAATTCAAATCCCTACACACCACCTATTTATCGACTTCAAAGCCGCATATGATTCTATTGATCTTGAAGAGCTATGGAAGATTACGAACGAGAACGTTTTTCCCAGGAAACTGACCAGAATGTTCAAGGCAACGATGGATGGTGTACAGTGTTACACAGAGATATCAGGTGCGTTATCGGACTCGTTTAAAACACGCAAAGGACTTTGATGACGCGATGGTCTTTCCAGCCTCCTGTTCAACATTGCACTAAAAGGTGCTATTAAACGTGCGGATTTTAACAAGCGGGGTACAATTTTCAATAAATCCGGCCAGTTCACCTGCTTCGCTGACGACGTGGACAATGTCGATAGAATATTCCAGATGGTAGCTGATCAGTACACCAAGCTGAAACATGAAGCGGAAAAGGTTGGATTAAAAGTGAATGCGTCGAAGACTAAGTATCTGTTGGCTGGAGGAACCGAGCGCGATAGAGCTTGCATAGGCAGAACTGTGACAATCGACGGAGATGAGTTCGATATGATGGATGAGTTTGTGTGCCTCGAATCATTGGTTACGTTGGAATATAACTGCAGCAGAGAATTTCGGAGATGCATAAGTACCGAGACTTGTACCTACTTTGGAATCCACAAGACCTTGAGGTATGGTAAACTTCACCCCCGTACAAAGTGCACCATGTAAAAAATGCTGATAAGACCGATACGGACGGGTTTCATACGGGCATGAAACGTGGACAATACTCGAAGAGGACCTGCAAGCACTTGGAGTTTTCGAACGACGCGTGTTTAGGAACATCTTTGGCGGTGTATGTGAAAACGGCGTATGAAGGAGAAGCATGAACCATGAGCTGGCGCAGCTTCATGGCGAATACAGTATCCTAAAGTCGCTAATGCTATAAGGGTACAATGGGCGGGACATGTTGTAAGAATATCGGACAACAACCCCGCAAAAATGGTGTTTGCTCGACCGGTACAAAACGCAGAAGAGCACAGTGAGTTAGGTGGTTAATCCAAGTGGAGCAAAACCTTGGAAGTGTGGGACATTCGATGAACTGGAGACAACTAGCCCTCAACCGATTTATAAGAAGAAATATCTTGATGTACGTGTGGTCCTAATAGGATGTTGGACCAGCATAAGTAAGTAAGTAAGTGTTCCTTTGCGCCCGTATTGTCTGATCTTGGATTGTGGATATTGATGGTGGCACAAGTTGCCAAGTTGGTAATGGTTCGGCATTAACAGCCCGTATGTACTGGATTGCCTGCCCGGTTCTGAAGTTCTTTCACATATCACACACACACAATGTATGCTTTCTTGTTGAAATAGAATACAGGCGAATTTTTGTTCAACGAACGGTTATTCACGATATGGATATTAACCTAAATTCAAGTGAAATCTCGATAACGATTTTTCTCGCATGTTGTGTGATATAAAATTCATAATTTGTGCATGACGCATTGTTTGAATAACCCCAGGCCTATGACAAGGACAACTTTTTCACTTAGACAACATCTCAGCAAGCTCAGCTGTCAAAATAATGTCAACATTGTTTGTTGTTGCTCGTTTACGTTTTGTCTGTTGTTGCTCGCATACAAAGCAGAAAGATCGCTTTCTGTGGTGTTTGACATCAAAACAAACAACCAAAACAAATGATTCGACTTCTATTTGACAGCTGACAGAGGGCCCAAATCAATTTGGGCCCAGGACATCCTGTCTACTGTCAATCACTGCTATTGATATACACAGATAAAAAGAAACATTGAATTCTCTGCGTTATCTAATGCACATAAAGGGAATGCTAGATTTGGCAGAAGATAATGGGATATTTCATGTAAACTTACGCCAAATAACGCCTGAATCTAACCTGTTGTATGAAAGATTGCCAATATTGTTGTATGGCGCATGAAATATGCAATTTCGTTGTTTCCGTCTCCTTTGGCTTGAAATTAAACGAGGGGAATTATTACGCGCTTGTTAAAATTAATTATTTTTTTCTGTGTAGGTTTGTCAATGGCCTGAATAGTCCTGAATAAATTGTCATGACTTCTAGACAGCATTTGCAAAACGACGTATATGATTTTGAATATTGAAAAGGATACGTGTGACAGGAAAACTAAAAATAAAATTGAATTGAGTAGGCTGATTTTTTCCCAAACGATATATATTCAACCAAACTTCCAAAACTATCATTCCAACCCAACTTAAAGACAATGAATGATTCTGTGCAAATGAATGCTATTATCTCTCGACTCCGAATATTATTATCTGGCGATCCTACTAGGTCGTATTTCCACACCCATTCAATCAATGAAGAGTGAATCACAGGTAGGCAGAGCTGTTGTTCATTTGACTTTTGTGGTTAAATGAAGTAATCTATAGAACATCTAATCTTGTTCACTCACTGAGTTCCAGCGTATTATGCTTTTTGACATCACCTTTTCCTTTCTGGCACATGCAGAGAAATTATGGTTTGTTTTTCTCCAAATGATTTTCCTTCTTACTTGCACTCCTGTGATCTAAATGGCGCTGTAGTGTGCGTGCGTTAAATGTCACTAAGCATAATGAAGCCTTTACTAATACATTTATCGATGTGGTTATTCCAAACACTGATAAAAATAAATAATTTTCGCCAATTTTTTTGGTCGTCTCCAACACTGTTTGGCATTATTGCGACAATTGAGTCGAAAGGAAGGAAAAGGGTCCTCAGAAAACAATGTTAGTCTCCCATCCTGAGTTCAGATCGGTGGTGATGGAGAAGTCGATTCGTGTGTCTGGACTCATAGGCTCCTGGTGTCCCTGCACTTCGCATGTTAAATGCCACTTACTACTGTGTACAAATATGAGTAAAACTTTTCAATTTAAACTTCCCTGGTTTATTGATTAAGACAAAAGTTTTCATATTTAAGGTGGAAGCTCTGTTATTGACATCTTTGTAAAATTTTACGTCAATTGGTTCATTGGTGTAGTAGTTGAGTTACGCTTGTGATTGCGGACAAAAAAAGTTGATTCTCCGATTTTTAGAATGTCTGAAATTTTTCAACAAAGAAAAAGTCTAAAATTAGCGAAATATCGGTCACCAACATGTTCTTCTTCTTCTTATTTAGCATTTCAAGTTTATTGCTTTCACAATTTTTGTTTAGTGCATGCTCTCAACTTAGTGTTTTAAATGCACTTACACAGTTATTAATTGAGAGCTTTCGATGCCAGTTACCATTTTGGCATTAGTATGATTATGTGGCAAGAACAATCAGACCCTTTGCCCAGGGAGTCGAGTAATTTTCCTTAACAAAAAAATCCTAGACTAGACCGGGAATCGAACCCAGGCACTTCCAGCATGGTGTTGCTTTGTAGCTGCGCCTTTACCGACTAAGCTAAGGGAGGACCCAAAACGTTCAGAATGTTGCAAATTCTTTTGCTGTGAAGTCAATGTCAAGACCAGTGTTTTTGATTGGCACAAATTGTTCAAAGAAGGTCAAGAACGCGTTGAAGAACCACATCAAACACGATAAATTGACTACAAGAAAGCTTGCTGAAATTATTGGAATTTCAAATTGATTAGCCAACACCATTTAAAAAAACATTTTTTGCCCGATGTCAAATCTCGATCGGTGCCGAAAACACACCCAATTTTTTCGATAAACGCCTCGTGATTCTTTGTGACTCTCTTGCAAAAAACTCAACCAATATCGTTCCGCATCCACCGTAATCGCCTGATTTAGCACCGTTTGACTTTTGTCTTTTCAGCAAACTCAAAAAACCTCTTCGGGGAGACGGCTTTGAATTAATTGAAGAGATAATCGAAGCCAAATCGAAGAAAGATCAAATCATTGTGGAAAACAAAAATAAAGACGAATACCCCGCCAAGAATGTCCTCATAACCCGAAAATCTTCGTTAATTATCCAACTAGCCTAGTCATACCAATAGAACATTCATTTCCATCATATTTAAAATTAACCCACAACCAAGGGATCGGCAATCCAAACTCACGTATTCGTGAACAGCTGCCCAGCCAACTCAGCCGGTACACCGTCTAAACCTTGAAGGAACCCAGACACAATTGATTCCTTCAACTCTGGAGATTGTTTACCTACCTGCACCTCTGTAAAGCAATCGCGGTGCAACTATGGCCTGACTGATAAAGATCTGTCCAATTTAATGAGCCATGCCAGGGGTTTTGCATGCGCGCAAGGTCCTCACACTCACAACCGCACACTCTATGCAAATGTTCTATTCTCCCATTTATGACAAAAAAAAGTTCAACTGAATCAATGGATAAACTTCAAACGGATTACTAGGCTTGTCGTCGTTCCGCTACATATTCAGATGTGTGACGAACTCGAACGAATTTTAATTGCGCCCTAGAATGAGACTAGAAAACGCGACAGTTAATCGATTTTGCATAATTCCGAAATAAAAATTTGTATCGACACAAATTCTCGCGATCGGCTTTCCAATATCCATACATCAGCACGCCTCCAGGAGACACAAAGCCGATACGGATATGCGATACGAATCATTTATAACACTCATATTTTACGCGACAACCAAACAATAAAGCCGCAAACACCACACATCAGACACATATCCCGGTTTCGTGCCTAACCCAAGGCCCATGAACTAGAGCCAGCAGCTCCGTGAGCAATGGACCATTCAAATTGAAGGAAATTGTCATCTAAGGAATTGGCTGCGGCTTTTGTGTGTTTCTAGTCCATTCACGACGGGTTTGACTGGCGGCCGGCGAAAAAATAATTGAATTTCAACCAAATTATTCACAATAGCCACCCATGAGGGTTGGAATGTTTTGCCAAAGCTCCACTGCTGGTTTAAAATGTATGAGGTAGCGGAAGGAAGGAATTGTTTTCAGTCTTTCGACACCACGGGAGACTTGTTTGTCGGGCGCTTGAACAAGAAAAGTTATTGCCGGATTGATAATTGAATTGTTGGAAAATGTTATGACCGGGGCTACATATTTGACACATTTAAAAAAGAGAGGAGTATTAGTCATAGCATTGGCATCGGTTGCGTAAGAAATGAACAGACGATCAAATCTAAATTGACCAATTTGCACACGTTGATACCACTTGACGATAGAAGTCTCATTAGGAGCCTATTTAGGATTCCACCTGAAAGCAAAAACAATATCAAGTGATCACGATTCAATAAATCTGTCAATGCAGATTTCGAACACGGCTGGCAACAAGCATGTTTACAATGTACCATCGACGGTGCTGCTCGCATGCATAGGCTCAGCGACATATAAACCAGAGAGAGAGAGACTGCAAAGTAGCCGCCAGCTAAACGGCCAGCAACCAAATCCGTCGGCTGATTCCGTGATCATACACCGCGCAAACACCCTTCGGCATCGTATCGTTGCATAAATATCATTAATTACCGCCATATATGTTCGCTTCTCACTCTTATTAATTTCTAATTATTAATAAAAAGTCATTTAAACGGATAAACGAGCTGTAAATTATGCAGTGTTCAGTCGTAGATTCAGCTAAGCAGAGCGAAAAAAAGTGAACACCAGTTGTGCAAACACTTGCAAGTGGTGCGCGGCACTTGATTCGCAGTGGAGAACATAAATCGATCACCGAGCGATCGACAGATCGCTGCGACCTTCGGATCAGATCCAACGCCATCCAATCGATACGACTACATGGTGGTGGTGAGAGGCATCGTAAATGGCACCCTTTACAGATCGACTGTCCACCTAACCTCAAACCACATGTTGCACCTCTCTCGTAACTACACAGGTACCGACCGATCGACAACAACGACTAGGGAGTGTGCTAGCAGAGACTACAGGGGTGATAAATCACCATCAGTCGTCGGTCGTCGTTTGAAACAATCCGAAGTTTCGATGTTTGTCCACTTTTTATGTGATTGAAAATTTTTAATTGCCGGTTATAAATTTGCTGCCAGTGTTGGCTCTACACTCGGTAGCTGAACGGTGTGTAATTCAATAGCGCCGCAAAGCTCCAACCGCACTGATGAGGGAAGGTCAAGTGTTTAGAATCTTAGTTGCTTCGGCGAAGGTTTAGAAGGGAGTTACCACGTATGGGAACCGATATCTTTCGCTGATGCGTACCCAAGTAACATTGCCAAAGCCATTCAGCTTTATTAAGTTTTATTAATGTTTTATAAAAGCCACTAGAAATTCATTTGGTTTTATTACGGCAGCATAGATGCCAATAGGTTTCAAATTTTAATCAGGTTTATGAGAACCTAAACAGCTTCTTTACAACGATCTTAAAACCTTGTCTTCTATAATTCTTTTTCCTTCTATCAAAAGTTTTATTTTGACTATGAACTCGTAAAATGCTGTTTTGAAATGTGGTTTTAAGACTCATTCATATTAACTTATAATGGTGGTACTATTTCAGTAAATGCATTAAACGGCAAATTGGCATAGGGGAAAGTCACCAAATGACCAAATAGTTTTATAGTAGCCATTGCGAAGATAAATTGGTTTTTTGGCAAATCTGTGATTTCTTCCGTGATATTGAACTATAAGAAATCATTGAAATGTGGAAATGCACA
The DNA here is from genome assembly GCA_034211315.2 of Aedes japonicus. NCBI lineage: Eukaryota > Metazoa > Arthropoda > Insecta > Diptera > Culicidae > Aedes > Aedes japonicus. The sequence continues at coordinate 63,463 of JASCZW010000800.1, read as the reverse complement.
AAGTTTTGAATGTAATGCAAATGAACTGTAGATCTCAGACCAATTTTGCCCAAGTAGCACCGAAAACATAAATGGAAAGGTTATAATTTCTATGTGTCATGTTGTAGATCTATAAAAATGCAATTTCACTAGTTTAGTCATGAAGTGTTGAAGTTGAAGCATGAAGTTTTCATGCAATTCTAGTCTCGGTTTATTTATATGACAAATTGGTTTAATGTTTTTGAAATAGGACTTGTTTGTTTACGTCTGCCATCTTGCTTGAAAATTATGTTGTATATATGTAGCAACACAAGTCTTCATATTTCAAGAAACAATCTTATTAAAGAAATGTCAAATGCCAACAGAACTAGTCGTGTATGTTTTGTTTGTGTCGTTTTGGACCTTGAATGACCGTTTCCGTAATTTAAACTATGGCTTACAACTATCAACTATGTATTTATATCAAATTGAATTTAACTTTGAAACATTCAAAATCTGAATTCCATGCCATTATGATGCCTAATTTCATGCCAAAACCATGCCAGTATAATGAAAAATCAAATATTGCTATAGTTATGGCTTCTTGTACGATGAAACATTACTTGAAGCCGTTCAGTTTCTATATTTTTTTTATTAGCGTAGTCGAATATTCATCAAAATATAACATAGCTTTTCAAATTGCGCTATTTAAATTCTATAGTAGTACCCTATAAGGTTTTCAATCACCGGAATGGTTGCATAATTGTGTGGCACATCAAAGCAGAATTGCATACAATGAAACTTTTTGTGTTACTCGGGCGGTATTCTTTTAGATAACCTCATTGAATCCCACAAATTTTCAGGAAATTCAGAATTAATTTATCGAATATATTAGTTTTGATTTGGGTTTTGTTTTTGCGAGCTCGCATAATTTCTGGCTCATATCGTGCCAATATTCACCATATAATTAAATGCGCATATGCTTTGGAGCATGATACGCTATAAAAAACAAAATTTTCCGGAACGCTAGAACTTTTTTCTTAGATTTTATTTACTGCAAAATGAATCAGAAAAGCAGAGAATCGAACAAAGCAGAACAACAAAAAACAACCACGGTATCGCCGTGAAGTTCGACAGCTGTGGCCATTTGGCCTATACTGGTTTTCATGGCAGACAATAGGTTTTATGGAGGTTCTCAAGTGGTCATTACATCTTTTACTAGAACATTTTCAAAATATTACGGTCTTAAAAAGGTTTATTTTATTTTTGTTTTCACAACCGTCTGTAGAATGGGCCACTTTGTACACATTTCGGCTTAAAAGATGCATAGAGGACGTGTTGGTGGACAAACCAGTTTTGAATGCAGTTTTAAAAACAAAGCCCGGAGGAGTGCTATACGGCTAGAATAAAACTAAAAATTTTACTTAGGTACTACACATCTGCGGCTAAAAATGATTTTGAAGATTTGAAGAGATGATCAACAGTCATGATAATGAGACCTTTCTCGTCAGACCTAACCCTCGTTTTTTATATTTTCCTGTAACCTTCTCGAGGTGTCGGGGTAAATGTGACCTTAAAAGGATTTTAAAAATACTATAACTTTCTAAAAAAAAGCACTTAGACGTTTGAATTTTCTTGAGATTTTCTAAATCATAGGAAATTACGTGTCTGCATCGAACCTAATTTTTTTGACATTCTTGAAGTACTGCCTTCTTTGACCATAAGAAATCGGTACCAGAAGAGAACATGTTTTGCTACGGTCCGACAGATACAAATTTACATCGGAACGTGCTTTTCGAAGGCTCAAAATTCATGATTCTTCATGAATAAACTCCATTTAATTCCAACTACCTTTGCTTATCTTGACAGATACGCGTATTCCGTCTACATTGTGCAGACTTCTTCAGTGTCTCGTACTAATAACTCAAATTAAGCCGAAGTCGAGTTATTAGTACGAGACACTGAAGAAGTCTGGAAATTGTAGACGAAATACGCGTATCTGTAAAGATAAGCAAAAGTAGTTGGAATTAAATGAAAAATACTATTTTTTCTTCTAATTTCTAGTTACAGGTATTTCACTTAACAGCTCAAACCCTCAAAGGTTCATGAATAATCTACTTCTCGCTTCAAAATGGACCAATGACTATTGTTTACAAAAAGTCATGAAGTATGAGCTTGCGAACGGCATAAGAGGGGGTCTGGGATGTCCCTGAATTGCGGATATGGTCAGTGGTTCATTTCCACGCTTAACGTATACTACTCATACTATACCCGTCGAAAGTCATGTTTTGGTAAAAACCAGTATTTGTGGGCATGTTTTGGCAAAAATATGTGTTTGTCCTCTCCTAAATTATTCCCCCGAGGCATCTGGATAGTCCAGTAATGGCCAATATGATTGTTGGTCCATTTCAAGGCTAGAAAAAAACAATTCATGAAAAATCATGAAGCCGTCCAAAAACTTGTTCCGATGAAAATTTGTAGCTGTCGCCACCTCACCGATCGTGGCAAAACATGCCTTTTTCCGTCACAGATTCCTTGTGGTCAATTGGGTTCAAAAGGGCAGTTTTCAACAGAAAGTGAAAATTAAGACTCTAATTAGCATTTTGACAGCAAAGACTTTAAATTAGGTCATAAAATTTCTCCACAATGAGAATGTGAAAGTCGGGTCAATATGACCCGAAACACCTTATCCGTCACAAAATGTTAACACCCCAGGAAGTTTAAAAGCAATGAACTTCATATAACGTTAGCGTTGATAGCTTTTTTTAAATCCAGTGGGTTATTGTAGCCGTAGTTTGTTCTATGGTATGAAACTGCAAATAAAGCAGAATTCCAGAACCTTCGAGCAGGAAAGTTGAACAGAATCTGTGTGAGAAGTTCAGAACAGTCTATAAATCCCGCAATTACATCGAAGACGAATATATGCTGCATCGTAACTCGTCTAACTGATAGTGGCACCAATCCTACGAGCCTGCATCTGTCTAAATAGGGAGGAAGATTGACGTCTCAGCGCAAAACGTACAAACTTTTTCTGCACCCGTTCGATCGTCAGAACATGAACTGCGTGATATGGAGACCAAACCGGGCAGCATACTCAAGGATGCTACGAACCAACACGCAATAGAATGTTGTCAAGACGTAGATATCGGTGAAGTCGGCCGTGTGACGACGAATGGCAGTCTTTTGTGATCATTTGAAGCTCTCAAGCACCACGTGGACCAGTTGGACATGAACGCCAACTTCGTGGAACGGTTCCAGAATGCCTACCCCGGGACACCGATCAAAGAGTACCACCGCAGAATTTTGGCAAACGAGTAATATGAATCACAGTAAATTATGATCCTCATCACCGGTCCACCAAACACGACGAACCACCACATCTCCCCGGAAAACCAGATTTTTTTTTCTGTGCTCACTCGATCACTCGCACCACCGAATAGTAGGTAACCGAACAAAGGAAAACGTGATTGCACAAAAAAGCATCAACAGAACCGTTCACAGCCGATGCCTTACGAAGACTCTATGTTTTTCGTAAACATTCAATTTGTACAACTACATTCTACAAACTACCTTATTACTGTAAGTAATATCTGCAACAAGCAGGTTAAACGTCCCAAAGCTTAGTACCAACCTATACCTAATGATTTTATTATCTCCGACCCATTCAACCATTCGCAATGTTTTGTGATATAATGTGAGGAATATTAGAATATGTGATAATTCAACACAGGCGTCTTCCAAATTTGGAAGATCGACAGACAATTGGTGTGTAACGAACTGGTCCCTCATAGCAAGATGCTTAGAGGCGGACTGGAAGATGCAATGAGCTATTTTGTAATATATGGGACATTTTACCAACCGACTGTAGACTGTACTGTAGAAAATGTCCCTAGGAAGGATGATCTGACTTTGTGTGACAATTGACGAGGCATGCAAAATTATCCTAAATCGGATACAGGAGACGACCAACGCGTGTTTTTAGCAGCAGCAGGCATGATTTTGTGCCAAAAGATCTTGTGGGTACCATATTGTCACATTCCGAATCATCTTGGAGCACCTCAACGACTCAAATTTTGCTTATGATGCTTATGACAAAGTAAGCTCAACGTCCTTGCCGAACCTTGCTGAGAAAAGTCTCACCTTCAATGTCAACAACATTAAATCGATGGATGTAAACACGAACAACCTTCCCAAATTTTCAGTAGCAGGGCAAACATTGGAGGAAGTCGATATTTTCCAATAGCATTCAATAACCAAGAGTGACACCGGGAGTCGGACATAGTCCCGTAAATGGGCAGCATCGTGCCTGACACCGGTCGACCAAAAGGTAATTTTTTTTAAATTGTAAGAACGATATGTGTTGTGCCTTGTCTCGCGTCGCGTTTTGTTAGTGTCGTGTAGTTCTTACGTCAGCATCAAAATAATAACAATAAGTGACATAGGTGTTAAATTAACAAGGCTAGGGTTGCTTCCAAATGTATGGAGATGAAGCCAGATAAGCCAACACACCGAAATTCGAAATTTCAAGCCAATCATATAATCTGTTAAGTTATACACTAGGGAGACGTGGTATGTATCAACAGAAAAAGCTTCAGCTATTCAGCAACCGATGCCTGAAGAAGTGTGTGTGTGTGTGTGTGTGTGTGTGTGTGTGTGTGTGTGTGTGTGTGTGTGTGTGTGTGTGTGTGTGTGTGTGTGTGTGTGTGTGTGTGTGTGTGTGTGTGTGTGTGTTTACAATCGAACACCCATTGGCCGGCAATGGTATTATGGAAGAAATCGGCATTAATCCTTCAAGTGACCATTGCATAGTGCAGAATGCGAATTTTGTTGGAAAGATACATTTTTAGTCTAAGTTTGTCTAAGATTTTCAATTTCTCTAAAAACAATTACCACCCTAGTTTTTATTCACTCCAAAACAGGGTCTCTTCATCAGAAACAACATTTAAGAAGACAATTCTGCTCTACAATTTCATACTGAGGCTAAAAATATATCTTTCTAGCTAAATTCCAGCGCATTCTGGACAACTGAGCATTGGAAGCAGCTTCAATCCGAGAGCTAGAAAGTGATAGCCTACAGCAGATCCAGCAACACATTTCATAGATTCTGATGAGACACGTCCATTCCAAGGTTAGTTTCACACAAAATAGGCTCCACATGTAAACATTCTCGATATCATTTTGATAACACACTTCCGGATTTGGAAATGTAAATTTTCCAAACCAGGCACGCATTTTGTTTTATCTGAAAATAGGATTATAGTTATAACCAGATAGATCTTACCCATGCCTGCAACTGCATAATGACACTAGCTTGTTCATTCGTAAATATACACATTTTAGACATTGATGCGTAATTGATTTCATGCATTCGCGACAAAATAAGCGCAAAAATTATGCATCCTGATTTACAAAATTCTTTACACCACGTGGTGAATGCATTTGAAATTATGTGCCAGTTTTTCACGCTCGCATGTGCGTTGTCTTCGTTTTTTGCATCTGATCAGCAAACGGCCGTTTTCTTCATTGCACTGGTCTTCTTTTTTTTCACTTCACACTTTGCCAATAATCGAAATCCCCATTAATAAACAAAACTAATCTGATGTAGCTCTCCTTCCGGGTGCGGAGGTGATGCACAAAAAAATGGAGAAAACTACCGACACTCTCACATTTTGGGAGGGAATCGAATGCATTCACTACCTACGTGTTACACAAAACATGCGAAGATTTTACGATTTCACTATTAGTTTAAGTTATATTCCGAATTATTGTTTGATTTTTTTTTCGCGAAAACGATGCAGCATAAACAAAACACGTCAGTTTCAAAGTACGGTTTGCTGCGATCACCAGCAAAAAAATATATATATTCGTATGCGTTATTGGCTTAATGAGTCGTTTGCTGTTCTGAGCCATGAGAAAGAAGTAAATAACTTACTTTTAAAAGAGGAAAACCTCGTCGCATCATTTAAGCTAAAATACGTCTTGATAAAATTTATTATTATATTTACTTCAGGCATTTCATTTAAAACTGTATTCGCATTACTCAACACATTATTTCATTTAATAAATTATTATAAAACATCTTAATTATTTTCACATAAGATCTATCGAATTTACGATGATAGCCGAAAAATAAAACTGCTCTTTATCGAGGCACGATTCATAATTTTCTTAATATCCTGTAGTTTTTTTTGTAAACTAAAAACGATAAAGAAATAATTATTCTCTGAAAGCCATAGTTTATCACCTAAACTACAGAAGTGAAAAAATACGTTGCCAACCTAACTACTTACAAGAATATTCACTTCACTCAGCAACAAAGTTGCGAACGCTAATCTCCTCCATCCTGTAGCAAAAGTTACAATCCTGCATGTGGACATCGATTTACTTTCATTAGCAGACATTATGTTCTGGAATTGTATTCATTGTGTTTGCACAAATGGATCAATGAAAGCAGCACACAGACACGAAGACTTTCTCGTTCTCTCGTTAGGAGTTCTAAATCTGCACGACCTCGAAGAACAGATCAGTAAAAGCATTCTTAGAATTAAAGAACTACGAATAGGCATAGCGAGCGAGGTTTCAGAGGGTTAAGCCCAGGGCAGGGAATCGGATTGGTGTGCCTTAAGCACATACAATTTTCTCTCTATATGTCTTCTATGTTGGGGTGTGCCGCACACCAGCCGGCAGAGCCGAGTTAGGAATCCATCGCAACCATATAACCATATCGTTATTACATATCCGTTCGTATGGCTCGGCTTCCATTAAAGCGACCGACCGACAACCGGGAAGGCGTATGCATTCAAAGGTACAAATCACAGCATTTAGCTAGGCTAACCAACCTACCGTACCTCGTGCTCGTCTGATCTGGACGCCCCGGGATTGGGTTGAGCTGCCTCGTGTCGTCGTGGGTCGACCGGAGGCTCTGGCTCTGTCTATGGGAGATAATAGGTGTAAATACACGTGTTGACAGGGTTCTCTCATTCAGTCTGATTAAAATACGGTTGACGGTGTTTATTTAAATGAATCGCTTTGCTCGATTTGGTCGAATCCCGACGCGATGGCAGCCCGATGTGTGTTCGCTTCGGATGGCTCAGGGCAGAACGGTGGGTTCATTGGGATGTTTTTTTTTGTTCTTGATCACCGGAGCATCACTTTGGATTTATCTGTTTAAGCATCTACAATAAAGGAACGGATGCGGTATTTGGATTCGAATCCCATCTACAATTGCTTTCGGGGTTGATAAAATAAAGCTTCAATCTAAACACCGCAAAATTAACACATTGTAATCATTGGGCTAAGCAACTGATCACTAAAGTAGTAAAGAGATCGAATGTTTAAATAAATCATGCTTTACTTTCCTTAGCTGCAGTTGGTGATAACGATCTTCAGTTCCCGGTCTGGTCTGTGTATTTTTCGACACGAGGATTTTTTCAACTTTGCGACGCTAATAAGGGTCTAATTTTAATTTTACTTGAGTACTATGAAGCAATTTTTCGAAATTTATATCAGTCTAGTAAACTGTACCCACTTATTACAATTTTAGTGACCTCGAAATACCACCGACATTAAATTGTTTGCAGAGCGTTATTTTCAGGTCTACCCTGAAAATCAGAGCTCCACGATCCCGATTGAACGCAACCCTCTCCTATCACCCCGTAAACCTACAAAATCAAAATCATGTCATGTTGACCCATATCCACTCACGAACGCAACAAGACAACATCACACTACCAAATGGCTGCTGCAGCGCCAAAGTCGGCAAAAGCTGCGAAAGAAGTCAAAATTCACTCCAAGCTGCCTTCCTGGCTCCTCTGCTGCTTCAACATTAAAATCGAAACGAGAACGGACCTCAGCGCGCGCGCGTCTGGAAGCGATACAACCCGACGGGATCCACCGTCAGTCGGTTCCTACACGCCATAACCCAGCGGATCGGAGCCGCACGATCTCAAATAAAATAAAAGCAATAATAATTCTTGCTTGATGAAATGTAATGAACTTGTGCGCCGCGGTAACGATGAGCAACAAAAAAAGAACTGAACGAGCTGCCTGCCTATCAACGAGAGACCCTTTGGACATGGAACTGGGCGGCTGCTTGGCTCTGGCGAAAAGGCTTATTAAAGAGCTGGGCACCGCATGCACCACCATCAGGTCAGGATTCCACGCAAACATCAGTTAGTGGTGCAAAATGAGGTGATGATCGGTCTGAATGAGGGAGGGAGGGGGGGTACGGAGAGCCATACAGGAAGAAAGGAATTTGTACCTCAGTCCATCAGACGCGGCACACAATTCAATGACGGCGCGATGATCGGGCTCCGGCTGGCGGGCTCCAAAACGACCGGCCATAATGTTCCCTAAACACGCAAAAATAATTAGCTGAAAATTATTACTCTCCTTTCCATCGGTGCATATATTTATAATGTAAAGAAATTCAGTTAATTTCACCGTCAGAAGTGCAGAAAGGGTGCGCGAAGTTGTTCCCATCGGAGAGCGAGGGAGAAAGAAAGCAGTAGTGCCAGGCAGGCAGAGAGGAAAAGCGCTGATTCCGCTTCTGTGATAACCGGAATCGGTTTGGCGGCCGGCAGAGCAGCGTGTCCATAGTTGATGATACGACAGTGTTGTAGTTTGAAAATGCGTTGCTTGATTGTTGGGGAACCTGGGACACTCGATGCATCCTCTCGATGCCCAGCAGTTTACCGGGAGATTGGAGGAAGCATTCGGTGGGATGCGTTGATGGTATATTATTATAAATGGACTTTTTTTCGGATAAGAGAGAAAAGGACGAAAGCCCGCTTTCCGCAGAGCTGATTGGAACACACAAAATCTTGTTTACATTTCGAGCATGTAAATCTCCGGGGTAGCAAGTCGTGCTTATTAACTGGGTTAAGCACATTTTGCATGGGTTTTCCAAGAAAACCAAAAGGTGAGTCGGAGAAGGAGCTGAAGAACCGTTGAATGGACGAATTCAAAGCTGACCTCTAGTTGGTTTATAGCCGTGCATGGCGTAGGTGCGTATCGGCACTGATCAGGACTAGTGATAATTGCACAGGGAATTACATATTTGCAGTTTGAAATTAGTTACTCTGGTCTCTCTTCAAATGTCGAATATTTTGAGATTAGTTAGCTTATCTTCAATTTCCATGTCCCATTTTTGTTGAAGTTAAAAGCAAGAATAGGTCAATTTCGGGATAGGTTCGCGATGAGGTTTTCTTACTAACTGTAGAAATACTTAGTGGTTGGTGGACAATGCGTTCCATTGCTCCTTCGCATACAAGCAAATATTAAACAAAACCTACTGTGGTCCTTAGCCTCTTGAACAATAAGATTCATCCATACCTTCTCGTGGTCCCAGCAAACACAGGGTCGTATATGATAGCGAATAAGAGTACAAAGTGGAGGCGATATACGTACATTTTTCATGCAGTCAAATTGGACGCATGTACGTGTATAGCGCCTCCTCTTTGTAGTTATTTCCGCTATCATATACGATTTTGTGTTTTCTGGGGTCCGGAATGCGAATTTAGCTGGAAAGATACATTTTCAGTCTACGTTTGAAGTTTTTGAGCAAACTTGTCTTGTACAAAATTGTTTCTAATAACAAGGCGCTTTTCTTGGTGTGAATGCAAACTAGGGTGGTCCCTATTCTCAGAGAAATCGAAACTCTACCTTTTTTATTTGCAGAAATAAAGGCATATATTTTTGGAAAAAGCTGTAGAATAAATAATTTTTAGCAACTTTGATCGCATAAATTTTTCTGTACCTTTTGATAAGACCAAATTAGGGCATTTTTTTCTACGTAGCTTAGGGTGTTTGTACTGAAATCGTCTCTATCGTATGTCCAACAAATGTAATTATGGTTTTTGTATACAAAATAGGCCTCTTTCAAATGTTGATTTTTATGGTTAGCGCAAACCAAAAAAATGTTTCTCAACATAATTCGATCGATCTGAAAATTGGAGATAGATTATTTTCTTAAATAAGGTAAAACACATTTGAAAAGGGCATAATTGTATAAAAAATCGTCAATTTTTCGCTAACGGTAAGAGATTTCGGCAAGATTTGTACGTCAAAAGTGTTATCTTTTCAAGCTATAAAAATCATCTGAAAACATCGTTGGCAAATTTGAAATAAAAAACTTAGGGCATCTTCAACGGCGATCCAAATCGTGGATTGGATTTTTTTTTTAGACCAAACGCAAAAACATCGCTGCACCGGTGTTGTAAATTTTGATTTATACTGGATCTATTTTGCATCATTTTAAAACTGGTATATGTTTTGATCTATTCTTGCAGCAATTTGGAATAAGAAAAATATCGTTCCAAATCACTACACGCTACTTGATAATACCAATTATTGAGTAAAATTTCAGCTCTTACTAAACAATAACTCAATTTTATTGAGTATATTCCGAGGAATATTTAAATATGTGAGCCGAAAAGTAACCGTGTTTGCTGCATGTGATGCTGGTGGTGAACTAAAAAGTTGTGTTGCTGTCGAATGCTGATAATTACCTCCGCTTGCTCCCGGTGCTAGTGAATTGCCTTTTTGTTTAATTCCTTCATAACGAATGCTTGTCTTAGTTTTTTGACAGCCACTGCATTTTCCGGGAAACGATGACTAGATCGAAATGCGGAGGTTCCGAGAATCCGAATAGTATTTCGATTGCTCGGAAATGAGAAGAAATTAAGTCTTCAAAGTAAACAATCTGTTTATTGATAGACTGTTTGAGCTTGCAAATAACTCATACAGATAAATTTTGGAGAAGCCTCTAGTTGACTCTAGTTGTCGCATAATGTCCAGGAACACCGCTCTTGGCATGAAGAAACGCAGAAAGTGCTTCTCGTTGTAGGTTTGCGTGTCGCTAAAGTAGTCTTCGAACAGCTGATGACCGGAACGGAAATCACGGTGACGTTTGGGCGGCATCCAGGATGTGACCCTCTCCGTTTCGACTCTTGTTTATCCCCTGCCAAACTACAAATCAGCATTATTTAATATTGTTTTAATGAAATGCATGCATTTACACACTCACTTTTAGCCAAACGAAAGAACAAGTATTTCTTGTCGGCAGCTAACGACGCACTACTGGCATTAAACTATATTTGGTCAAACCAATCAATCGCAAAATGTTTGTGAAAAATCTGCGATCTCTGAAAAAAAATCTGATCTCTGATATTGAATGATCGACAGGATGACAGGTGTTGGCGGGTTTAACAACAAGAAATACCACTATAAATTAGAAGAAAAATTAGTAATTTCCATTTAATTCCAACTACCTTTGCTTATCTTCGACAGATACGCGTATTTCGTCTACAATGTGCAGACTTCTTCCCAAGTAGCACACCACGATCATAATAAGTTACAGCAACCTACTTATAACTAACCAAGGCACATTTATGTTTTCTCAACTTAATGGCAACATGTGTGCTACTAGAGTTCAGTGTCTCGTACTAATAACTCGACTAGAAATACAACACCGGTGCGGGGAACGCAAGGTTGGTCTATTTTAGCTAGCTCTATTCAAGTTTCGCTGATGTAAATCAGGTATAAAGTTGATCTAAAAATAGACCGCCGCTGAAGATGCCCTTAGTGCAAAAAAGTTTTTTTTTTATATGGACACGCCAATTTTCCTAACAAATACTGTCCTGATAAAAGTCTTTACTTCCGATATTATTGATGAGTAATTTTGTTTTCGGATTTTCTTGCTGTTTAATCATATATGCCGCAAAACTCAGCTGACGGTGCTATTGGACATGTTTTGCCACAATTCTCCCGAATGTTTTTAAATTAATGCATATATATATATATATATATATATATATATATATATATATATATATATATATATATATATATATATATATATATAATATATATATATATATATATATATGTATATGTATATATATATATATATATATGCTCGGAGGAACCTGTGGTAGTACAAATAGGCCTAATTTTATGTGAAATTTTCCTGCATGGATCGGTGAACGAATATTTCGTTAATTTTAATCCACTTGCCCCGTATTTTCATATTAAACCAGTTTATCTATGCTCAAAGGAGACGGCGATAGTCAAATAAAGCCTAATCTTACGTAAAATTTTCCTAGAAATCGTATGAAAAGCCTGATTTTACCCCGCTTCCCTCGTTTTCCAAAATAGGCCTGTTTATCTATACTCTAATCTCTATATATACTCTAATCCTTAAATTTTACATGATACTAAGCCTGTTTGAACTACCGTAGCCTCGCCAAACATAGAGAATTTGCATAGTTTGCAAATAATTTGAAAATAACATGGGGTAAAATCAGCAATACTCACTGACCTGCATGGTTGATGCAACCGCTTCCTTTAGATACCTAGAAAACAAATTACTTAAGATTAGGCATAGTGTGACTGCCAAAGTCGCATCTGAGGATATATGTGCGCAGTTTGGAAATACGGGGCAAGGCCTATTTGAACTACCGTAGTCCCTTCCAAGCATAGATATATAAATATTATTTTAAAAAAATGGGGAAAATGAGGCAAAATATGTTCAATATCTATGTCAGCTGAACTTTGCGGGGTGTGAAACCCTCTCCATTCAATTTCCCAAGAAACTTTTAAAAACGAAAATGAAATGCTATTATTCACTGACTTCCTGTAACTTGAAGCTGAAATATTAAATTCTTTCGCGATGCATGTTTTTTTCGACTATGTGGCTTCTGTTCTTCGTGTAACGGGCGGCTGATTAAACAGTGGTTAAGCGATGGTCCTTCGGAGAGACAGAGAGCTTCAGAAAAAAGCCACGTAAAAATATACCTTGCAAAATAAACAGCAGTAAATAGAAAACCCTAGGTGACGAAATAAATACTACGATTAGAAACTCGGTACAAAGAGATGCAAGTCAAACTGCTTAATGGGCTGTGTTAGGATAATCTACGATGAGTTTTAACCACATAATTTTACAGTCCTGGCGAAATTGGTATTCTCTGAAACGGGAAATCCCTGATTACGTCTTCTTTTTGAAGGGCCGCTGATTCCGAAATATTTGGTTTTTATTTATTAAATCCTTTATTTGCACAGGCTCAATCAAATAAACTTTACAGAACCAAGTTTTCATATCAATATACATCAGTTATCTTAAAACTAAAGTTAGCAGGATAGAACCAACTACGCGCCCGTCTCGAGGTAAATAGGAATAACGATTGAAAAGATGTTAAGATGAGGTGGATGTTAAAGTATGGCTTTTAAAACACATTTATTTAAGCGATGATGGGTTCGATATGTAGAGTCCAGTTCGTCTCCTTGGCATGACGGACAAGTGTCACGCTGAAATAAAAACAACAACAACAACAACAACAACAACAACAACAAAATAAATAAAAACAACAACAACAACAACAACAACAACAACACAATAAACAAAAACAAAAGCATTAACAACAACAACAACAAAATAAACAAAAACAAAAACAACAACACCATTTTCAAAACAACGTATTTTATTACAGCTTTAGACCTTGACACAGCAAATAACTAGCAAATTAATCAAATTGCTCATTTCGGTAATATGACCGTACTTTAGCCGTAATACCAGTAGCTGGATAGTCATGAAGAAAATGATTATATTTTTTTAGCTCCGAAAGTACTAGCACACCGGTCCCAAGCTCGGTCCCAAGCTTAATGGTTCACCCTTAATAACGTTACTCACACCAATGCACCCTTAAATATTCTGTCAAAATAACAAAGCGAATCAACACAAAAATAAAGATGCTTATACCAAAAGGTACCGAAAAGCATGAGAGTGTATTTCAAGGTGCAGACCTCAAGAAGTACATAAAGGGTGTCCACGATGAAATTGCCACCCACAAAATTGATTCGCAAAATTCGAGTTTTCATCCGACTGCCATCAAATTTTCAGGGATTAAGAAATAACTATTAAACTTTATTTTACCATTTTACTCGTATTTTATTTACAGTCCATACGCAAATGCCCGCACCTTGGCCTTAACCCCGGCCATAAGATTCTGCACAACCTGTGAATCAACCGTTTTTTGCATGTAAACCCATACTTTCTTCAGTTCCTCGACTGTCTTCACTACTTTAGGTCGTTTAAAAAGGTGCTGCTTCATAATCGCCCAGTACTTCTCGATGGGGCGGAGCTCCGGAGTGTTGGGAGGGTTGAACATTTTCGGCACGAAATTGACCTTATTGTCCGCATACCACTTCAGCACGTCCTTGGAGTAGTGGCATGAGGCCAAATCCGGCCAGAAGATTGTTGGGACGTTGTGGGCCTTCAGGAGAGGAAGCAGCTGCTTCTGGAGGCACTCTTTTATGTACACCTGTTCGTTCATCGTGTCCCGGGTCACGAAAGGTGCACTCCGCTTCCCGCACGTGCAGATGGCTTGCCAAACCAGGAATTTCTTCGCAAATTTGGACATCTTCTGAGTGCGGACATGCTCCGGAACGCTGAACTTATCCTTGGCCGTGAAAAACAGGTTGCCGGGGATCTGTTTGAAGTCGGCCTTCACATATGTTTCGTCGTCCATGATGCAGCATTCAACTTTGGTCAGCATGTTGAGGTACAACTTCCTGGCACGGGTTTTGGCGGACTTGTTCTGCTTCTCGTCGCGATTAGGGGCCTTTTGTACCTTGAACGTTCGAAGCCCAGCATTAGTTTTGGCCTTCTGGACAAAACTTCGGCTTAGGTGCAGCTTCTTAGCCACATCCCGAACGGAGGCGTTCGGATTTCGGTTGAAGGCCCCAACTACGCGGTTGTGATTTTTGGTGTTGTACGGAATACTTTTTCCTTCACTTCTGGGCTTCCGATCGGTGGTCAACCGTTCCTCAAACCGCTTAATCACTCGCGACACCGTGGAATTTGCGATTCCCAACGTTTTAGCGATGGAACGATGCGAGAGATCCTTGTTCTCGTGATGAATGCGCAAGATTTTATCACGCACGAGCTGTTCTTTCGACTCCATTTCCGCGAGTTTTGATCACAGGACTTTAAAACTTGCAGGATGTAAATAATGCACTATGAACTAAATCCACCCAAATTTTCATTAAATTCTACCCAACGGTTAAAAAGTTAGAGCAATTTCATAGTGTGGCAATTTCATCGTGGACACCCTTTATAAGTTTCTAATTTCAGTAATGTTTATGAGAACATACGTAGCTTGCTTACAAAGATCATAAAACCTAGTTTTCTCAAATTCCTTTAACTCCTATCACAGGTTTTATTTCGCCTTTATCAACTCATAAAATACTGTTTTAAAATGCCGTCCTATAACTCATTTATATTACTTTTTTATGGTCAGTTGAAGAAGCATTTTAAAACCAATTTTCTTCCAGTAAATGCATTACTCGGCAAATTTGCATTAAGGGAAGTCACCATTTGACCGAATAGTTTGATAATAGTCATTACGAAGATAAATTAGCTTTTTGGCAAAACTGAGTTTTTTCCAATCCATGTTGAAATATAAGAAATAATTGAAGTATAGAAAAATAAATGCTTCAAATTTGAAATGCAATGCAAAGAAACTGTAAATAAGAGACCAATTTCGGCATTCTTTTTGATAACCTGATTGAACTCCATAAAATTTCAGGAAATTTAAGATTGCTTATCGAATATATATGTTTTAGTTTTGTTTTTGTGGTTGAAAACTCGCATTATTTCCGAGACGCATTTATTTTCGGCTCTTATCGTGCCATAAATCACTATAAAATAACTTGCGCATATGATTCAATGCATGTGAAAATCCCCATTTATTTTGGATATATTGCAATCAAACAAAATTTCCTGCAACACTAGAACTTCTTTCTTGGATGTTATTTACGGTTAAATAAACCACAAGAACAGAGAATCGAACAAAGCAGAACAGCAAAAACCAACCACGATATCCCAGTGAAGTTTGACAGCTGTGGCAATTTTGCCGTATGCTGGTTTTTATGGCAGCTATTAGGTTTTATGAAGGTTCTCAAGCGGTCATAACATCTTTCACTAGAACATTTTCAAATTTTTTATGGTCTTATAAAGGTTTTATCAACTTGTTTTCAGAATCGTCTATTGCGTGGGCTACTTTGTATAAATTTAGGTTTTAAAGAAGCATAGTTGACAAAACATGTTTTGAATGTAGTTGTATCAACAAAGCTGGGAGGAGTGCCATACGGCTGGAATTAAACTAAAATTGTTACTTGGCCTCACTACCGTCAACGAACACATGGTATTCAGAATTCTGGTAGGTCGTTAGGGTAGCATATACAGAAATTTTGCAATAAATTCTTCCACATTTGAATCCACATCCGTCACTTTATGAACACTTAGTCGCTGACGCTGACGCAAACAAATTGCAGTACAACGTCCTAAATCACGCTTACTCAAACTACGAGACAGACTAACTGCATCTACCCGTGCACACGATTCGCACCTCTTTCCTGGCACATCAATTCCGCCTCGGCGATCATTAAAATGAAATAATTCACACATTACTACCCAAAAAGTGCAGCCCGAAAATTCTCTTCTGCGAGTATTCCTGCATCCCCTGGAGGATGTTCAAATTTCACTGCCCTGAAAAATTTAAACACAATCGTTATTACACATAATTAACGATAATAAAATTTTCGACGGTATTTGAACAATTTCTGCCCTTTTAAGCGGCCGTTCCCGACTTTGTCGCATTATCGAGGTGATGTAGAGGAACCATATTTGGACAGTTTGTTGGTATTTTTATGGGCTGTTGGTCGGCAAAGCTCACCGGGATATGGTCTGTCCTCCTTCGGAATGCATTGCCAAGCTGTACGAAATCGTCCACGGTGACGGTGTTCGACTCTGGAGGTATTTTAATTTGATTCGAACGTTTGCATCGACGGCAGTGACAAAGGGAAGATTTATTTAACTCCATCATCCGATGTGAGGTCATTGTGATGGTTGGGATTCTTGTCGGCGATTGCATCACCCTCGGGCTACAAACTGACCAGAGATGGGCATAGAGCCCGAGTGAGTAGAGTGTCATAACAAATTTAATTAGCACCCATGAAGCAAGAAAATCTAAGCTCACCTTAAGAGACCCATTAAAGTTGACCACAAAACAAGGTTTTTAGCGAACATACGCACTGATTCAGTCGCATAAAAATGTCACTTTCGCTCTCCGTTTCCCATGATTTCATAACTATAACCAACTACCAGAGTTGGCCGTTCGTTTTACGATGAGATAATTAACAATTTTATATGCTAATTATGTGCCACACGGTGATATCTCCTCCAGTACAAGTAAACGATAAAACCGGGCAGAACCATCAGTGACTCGAACAGTTTTTACTCAGTGTCTTTATGCTATATGCAGCATCTTCTTCCAAGATAAGAAACGCAACCAAATGCTGCATTATAAGTGCAAATAAAAGCAAAAGTACCTACTCCTGGTCAGAACGAGGTGCCATTTGGTGGAGAAAAGATAAATATTAAAATTTAGCTCGTAAAAACGGATCTCTTTATGCTAAACAGTGCGAGACTGAGAGTCCAAGCGCCATGCCGAAGGATTGGCTTTTCTGAACGGTTGGAATGCCAAATGCGTAGGTTGGCGGCGGCAGTCGTTGGTAGAATCGTGCTGAAACTGCCACAGGAAATATAAAACTGGAAGTGACAGGATTTTTAATGTTGCCATTTGTAGGGAGGCGGATCGCCAAGATTATCGGGAGCAGATTCCTTCTAGCAGCTCGTAAAGATGCAGCCAGCTGATTTTATCGGACATCTCTCAGGTGTAGTTGATGTTCTGCGGATAATTTATGCAGTGCCTGATGAGCTCTGGCAATGCAGACGGTGGCATTTAAGGTTCTGATGTTTGATTTATTTGTGATTTGAAATGCAATTCGCTCATGGCTCAGGGGTTAAAAGTGGCAAGCGGTTAGTCATTTGGTTGCAGATGTATACTGAAACGACTGTTGTTGATCATCTTAACTATCAATTACGTTAATCGATCTTAAACTTTGATAAACTTTGATTAACAGATTTAGCATTGGTCATGTATGAGGAAGCGTCTTTTTAACACATAACATTATAAATACAGAAGATACAATATTGGAATAACTGTTAGTTTGTTTTGTGAAAGCCGAATAGCAAACACAGCTTGGCAAATTTTTGAGACTTAAATAATTTTCAAACTCCTTAAAATAAGTTGTAAATTTTTTGTTGCTGAATTTAAGGAGTGTATCGAATATTAGCTATCCACATACATTTGCGTTGTACGCATGTATTTGTGATGGTTTTTTATGCTCTGAACACTGCATGCTGTGCGTTTGACTGTCAGCTTTCTTTTGTTTACTTGTTTGTGCGGTTCAAATTCTGCATTTTCAAAATGTCGCGTATTGAAAAGGAAGTGAAAATTAAGATTCTGTACTCATGGCTAAGTGAGAAGGGTATTACTATGCGAAAATTGGCGAAGCGGTTTGGAATTCATCATGCGAGTGTTAAAACCATCATTAATAAGTTTGGGGAACACTATTCTTTGGATGAGCTACCAGGAAGAGGTAGAAAACCCGGTTCTTCCAACCCGAAACTGGAGCAGAAAGTGGTATCTCTAATCGTGAAGAACAAATCAATGTCAATATGTGATTTGGCCAAAAAAGCAGGAACGAGTGTCGGAATGATCCAGCGTATCAAGAGGAAAAACCACCTGAAGACCTACAAGAAACAGAAAATCTCGAAAAAAGTGCAGAACAGAAGAAGCGAGCAGCAACAAGGGCCCGGAAATTGTATTCGCGTCTTTTGCAGCGTCCGGATGCATGCGTTTTGATGGAAGATGAGACCTATGTAAAGGAGGACTCAAAAACCCTTCCAGGTCCACAATACTTTACTGCCGTCGTTGGAGAGGATGTGAGCGATGCGGACAGGTCGATTCAAGTGGAGAAATTCAGTCGAAAGGTACTGGTATGGCAAGCGATATGTTCCTGTGGTTTGAAGTCAACCATTTTTTACACTACCGGAACTATAAATGCGGAAATCTATCGATCTGAATGTCTCCAGAAGAGATTGTTGCCTTTATATAAGAAGCATAGTACACCTCCACTGTTTTGGCCGGATTCAGCGTCGGCTCACTATGCCAAAACCACTCTCAATTGGCTTGCGGAAAGGGTATAGATTTCGATAGAAAAATATCAATCTACAATTTTTGCTAGACAAATATCAATCCACCAAATTGCCCTCAGCTACGACCCATCGAACGTTACTGGGCAATCGTGAAGAGGGTCTTCAAGAAGACTGGTAAGGCAGCGGGGAACATGCAGGAGTTCAAAAAAATTTGGGCTCAAGCGTCCAAAAAATGCGATGTAACACTTGCCCGGAACTTGATGAAGAGCATTCGATCCAAAGTACGAAAATTCGTGAAGGAATAATTTAAATTTCATCCGGTCTTCATTATGTTCAAGTTTAACCTCGTACAATAAAGGATCAATTTTTTGTGTGAATAAAATATCGGTTTTCAGCATAATTGGAAAGAAAGTTTGTGGGTAGGTTATTTTCGATACACTCCTTATTATGGCATTTTTTTCATACTCGAGATAGATCAATTATTAAAGTTAACTTTCAATTTAATAATTAAGTCTATGTAATTTCTGTATACTCATGTGGAATAATTTAAGAGAGAGAGAGAGAGAGAGAGAGAGAGAGAAAATAATTTTATTTCGGCTATAAACAGTATCTAATGAATGAAGCACGAGAGGAATGAATGGCACAAAGGTGATGTCAATAGTACGATTGCTTGCGTCTGGATGAGTTGCATAATAATGATAGTGTAGGACCGGGAAGTTTATCTCCTGTCCTGAGTGCTGAAGTGAATGAGTGGAGTGATTTTCGTATGTTCTCTGTATGCGACTGAGTAATGAACCTGTGGACGCTATGAAAAAAAGGGTTTTTGTTGTGAACCGTGTTTTCAAGCGTACCGTGATTCTAAGAGAGACCACACCAAAACACGGCTCACAGTAATAGTCAAAAAGACAAAACAATTGTAACACCCAAGTAGCACACTACAATCATAATTAGTTGTAGTAACTTGATTTTGACTTAACAAGTCATATTTATGGTATCTCAACCGAATGGCAACAAGTGTGCTACTAGGGCAGCGTGCAAGGTTAATCTAATATTTCAGGTGGTCTCAATACTGTATATGAGATTTTCAGCCATGTTTAAACGCATACTAATACGATCCATATCAAGTAAAACACTGGTCTGGCATATTTAAGTTGTCTCGTTTAGACCTATGTAACCTATGTAACACAGTGCCTATGGCGTCAAACTCGCAGTTCCATTTTAATCCAAACGAGTAAAGGAGGAGATTAGTTGCACACTGCCAGGCCTGTGTTCTATGCCATGGGATATGAAGCGTCAGCCTGCAAGGTTTGTTTACCAATATTTCTGGGAAAAAGTACACGTGCTAATGTATGTAAACAAAACGTTTAGCCCATACGGTTTATATTAACATATAACTCTTCACTCATAGGCAATCTACAAATGTCATTATGTGCGTAATTTACTATTGAGTATTCTTTACTCTTTCGCTCTACTGCTAAATCTCATTTGATTCCCCGCTACTCCACCCATCTTCCGACTCAACTGAAGAAAATAGACCGCCTGAGATATTAGATTCATCTGGGCAGCGTGCACAAGCTCGTATGGGTTCAATATTAGTATCTTTCAAGTATCTTGGACCGAAAATGTTTGTGTTTGCCTATTATTTTTTCAGCTGTTCGCAAAAGAAGTTTTTCTCTTCTAATGTGATGGTATTTATATTTAGCAATTCAATTTACTACTCGTTTTGAGGAGTAAATGTGTTAAATTGTTTTTTTTTACTGAGATACATAATTTGTTCAAGTAACATTTCATATGTTGTTGGGGTCTGTTTAGAAAACTGGCCAAATTGCAAATTTTGCTTACTTGATTAATTTAATATTGGTGAACTTGATAAATTTAATATTGATTTTAATCGTTGAAGACCGGCGTTCTAACATTTTTTTAATTTTCTGCCGAAGTAAACCACCCACATCCGTACTGCTGGGGTAAATCGGTTCTCAAACTCTATGTTTCAACACATTCATTCTAACATATCCATTGAAATAAAACACCCACACATGTGAGTGGCTCCAACAGTGGCTTACTGTTGGTTTGAATCGGTCCTCAAACTCGATGTTTTAACATATTTTTGTA
Source organism: Aedes japonicus (assembly GCA_034211315.2). Taxonomy (NCBI): domain Eukaryota; kingdom Metazoa; phylum Arthropoda; class Insecta; order Diptera; family Culicidae; genus Aedes; species Aedes japonicus. The sequence goes on along the minus strand of JASCZW010000800.1, from coordinate 42,333 downwards.
TTCTGTTTAAATAAACCACCCACAATTGTGAGTGGGCCCAACAGCATCCCTACTGTTGGTATAAATCAGTCATTTAACTAGATATTTTAACATAATTATATAATCTATTGATATAAAGCATTAATTTATGTAAGTGGCCCCAACAGCAACCTTACTCTTGGTTTCAATCGGAACCAAAATTTGATTAACTTTAATGTGCATCTCTGTTCAGAGATTAAACCGGGCTTCAAATGGTGAGTTGACAACTTCGAAGGATGGTGCGACTGACCTCTGGTCCTCACAAGTTCCAACCTCACGCCTCCAAGAGTCATATGACCACAAACGACTGCCAGCTGAAACATGGAGACGCTGGTTGGCGTAGCTTGGGCAATGTTGTCAATCTGACAATAGCGAAGTGAGGGGGTGCGACCTGTAAATCATATCATAATTTTCCATTCTCGTATCTTCCAGGTCTTCCAGGTCATCATTGTAAAAAATGTTAACATTTAAAATTCATTTTTTTTTTCATTTCTTACATTGTCTAAATTTTCTGGTTCATAATGGATGCGGAAGTTTATCTACAATTGCAACAAAACAGCAGTCGGTACACATGTAATTTTCAGTTCATATTATAATATCCCTTCACAATATATATTATCATATATGACATTGTTTATTCATTACCATTATCATTCATTTCTATCATCATCATTACCTTTTTTATCATTACTTGTGTTCTCGTGATTTATATGTTAACATTAAGATAATTTTTATCTTGTAGGTTATATATACTTTTAATTATGATGTCTTATATGTCCAGTTATTATTTTGATCCTTTGTTCTCCTCTTATGATTGAGAAGTATCTAGTGCCTTGAATTTAAGAAGCTGCAATGGAATCTGTGGTAGGCTTTTGTACTTATTGCTGAATGTATTTTTCATTTCCGGTTTGCGAATGGACATTTTATTAAATCTGAGCTGATCTGATTCGTGCAGCGCTGTGTGCCATTTGGCTAGTTTCTGATGTTACAGTTCAATTTTGGCAATTACTGTGTCATAACTCACTGTTTCAGTATTTTAGATTCATCTAGGCGTAATTGATAAAAATGTTTGCTTACGTTTCCTTAGCTTGCTAATAGTTTCAATTTTCAGTTCCAAATTATGCATCTTTGTAAGTCGTAGCCCACCTAACCTACGCTATCTGGATTGATGCTGTCGTTGATTGTTACTGAGTTCACAATTTTTTTGAAAACTATCATTTTTACCATTTTTATTGATTTCCCCTTATAATCAATGCATATATTATTATTTGTTATATATATATTCGTTTTATATTTCATACGTTACATATTTATGAATGTTTGTAAATTATAGCCCAGCTAACACACACTGTGTGGTATTGATGTTGTTGCTGATCGTAACTGAGTTTACGATTTTTATGACTACTATCATTTTAATCATTTTTGTATTAAATTTTTGTATGTATTGTTTATTAATATTTTTGTAGGTCCAATCATTTTTATTCTCATACCATTAGGTAGATTCCTGATCACATGAAGCTTCAACCATCGTTTCGCCCGTAACTTATTTTTAACTGAAATCTAATTTTTTTTTTCAGTTGCATATTGAATGTTTACAGGCAATTTTAATTGTCGTAGCTATTGTTTCTATTAATTTTATTTTTCGGGAAATCCCCGACGAAGGTGCACTTAGTATCATATGTGTTCGTAATTCATCAATTTTGATCACCCGTTACGCTTGTCGAGCGTATCCCAGGAATAACCCTTTCCCTATTAACACTCCATCACCTGTGACACATAATAGGGGTCGTAGAGTTCTCTGCATCTCTCTTAAGTATGTGTTGGACTGACATTCCCTCCCACTCCCCTACAGTTGCAAGGACGGGGCCAGGGTTGACTTAGTCTACTGGAGGCAGCATGTCTTGTATCTAAGGATTCGAAATCATCCCCCAGGTTTCTTACAGAACGACAACGGATCCGGGAATGATAGTTCTCTTAACAGTAGATTAGGTTTTCACCACCTACGATATTGTGCAACTGTAGATGCTATGCTATCTCTATCTCTGTTCAGAGATTAAACCGAGAACATAGTTTAATATCTTATTTGCTGCTGACGTTATTTGGATTCAGCACATCGCTTACCAAAAAGATCTTGCTGCAATCCCAGCCATTTCATCCAAGATTCCAGTGATTTCTCGTGGAAGTGCAGAGGATTTCTCGGCTTCCTTCAAAGCGAGTTTAACGTTAACATATTCCTACTTATTCCCTACTTGACCCGCATTTGGGCGAGGCCGGCGCCGGTATTGTTTTAGTTTGGGAACACCAGTTCATACACATTGAGGATGTATGCTAGTCCCAAGCATCATTTGTTGACTCTCTGAGCTATAACAGCTGATCTGGAAATAAAGGAGTAGCAACCTTGGGTGGTCAATCATGCTCATACTCATGCTCAACTTCACCGGGAAAAGCGTCCCTAAAATTAAACGAGTTTTAACGGTGAAAATCGCTAAAAGTTTAGACTTATCTTAACTATAGAAAAATTCATTTTTTTCCTAACAAATTTGAGTCAATTACTATTAATTTGATAGTTTCACAATTGTTGAAAATCCTGGCATATGGAGTGATTAGTAAATCTATTGTGATGGCAACATGCATTTTTCATTTATCTGACTCACTAACAATAAGATTTAAGGTCAGAAATAGGTATTAATGTTATTTTATAATATTGTATTGTAATTGTATGATTATTTTTATCCGGGCGGTGTTTATCTCTACAGTAGAGGCTTTCAACTGATTCAGATAAATAAGAATAGACGAGATCATCAAAATAGGTATTTGTTTGTTCCAGGATTTTATCGTTGGAGACAAATCTCTCACGATCGAGTCATTAATTCAGGTATGGGAATAAAAAATAGTCCTAGAGGGTTTGAGTTGTTTAGTGGAATACCTGTAGCTAGAAATGGGAAGAAAAATTAGTATTTTCCATTATATTCCAACTACCATTGCTTATCTTGACAGATACGCGTATTTCGTCTACAATGCGTAGACTTCTTCATTGCACATTGTAGACGAAATACGCGTATCTGTCAAGATAAGCAAAGGTAGTTGGAATTAAATGGAAAATACTAATTTTTCTTCCCATTTCTATTTAAAAAATAGTTGCTGGGGGCTGAATCTAGAGGATAGCGTGATAAAAGAGCAATTCGTAGCCCAAGTTGTCACATGGTTGCGTTTGGGGTCGATTTTAAGCAAACGCAGTCTTCATCTTCCGAAAAGCTTTCGCATACCCGAGTAATTTTTCCAAATTGAAACCACTGAGCCATGTGAGATACATGGCTTTCACTGTCTCATTTTCAATCTCCGATCAACCAAATGCATATCGTGATTTTTTAAAACTTGTTTCGAATGTAGCGATTTCATCTGGTCATCCAGATTGTTCAGCATCTTCCGTGTTTGTACGGCCTCAGCAAAATTCAGTAAACCCCTCTTTTACCATTAACATTGATGATGCAAAGTCCCCACAGTATCTATCCAGCCTTGGTTTGATCCTTGATTTATCAGCCTTGGTTTTAATAGTTGGTTTTTTTCCTTCAAAACATGATTTTTTTTCTCAAAACACGAAATAATTTGTTATCAATGGCTGTGAACCACCAACTTATTGACGCAGCATGTTAAAATTTTGACACGAACAAACTTACAGTTACCTGTTGTGTCAAAATGTTTCGGACTTATTGCCCCGTCATTGTAGTGAAGGGTGTTTCGATCAAAATTTGGTCGACTCAAACTTGACGAATTTCCTTCCATTGTGCATTAAAAATTTTTGCACACCCCTCATTTTCAAGATGTGCGCGTGAAATATCATGCCTCTATTATGATTTTGAGATTAGCACTTCAGTTATCAAAGTGTCGTCGAAGAAAGAAAAGAGGAAATCGAAAGCCGGAGCCAGATCGACGGGAAAAAGAGTTGCCCGCTTCTATGAGCGGAACCCCAACCTCTTCGTTCGAGATGTCGCAAAGAAGCTGGGAGTGGCGCCTTCAACCATGGATAGAGCTAAAAAATGAAATGAACTGTCGACTTACAAGAAAGTGGTGACTCCAAATCGCGACGATAAACAAAACATGTCGATGTAGAAGGAGATGTTCGCTCATCACCATGAGGCACCAAGAGTGAACAACAATGTTTTTTGGCTAGAATGAAAGATATGAAGAGAAAGTTTTGATAGTTCCGCTAGTGTGCGGCAGGCCAGGAAATATAGCAGATGTTTTAGGAAAATTGAGCGAAAAGGGCATGTGTACAGTGGTACTCGAACCAACGACATTTTTGCCTAACATCCCACTGCGGGGTAGGTTGAAGCACGGACTAAGTCCGCCACTTCAACAGACAAAAATGTCCGGTTGGAAGACGCTCATGTACCGCTGTGGCTTGTATAATTATTCTAGCGATCTATTGTGTGCACTCTGTTTACTGATGCGCACATGGGAAAGGAACTCTCTCCTTTTTTTGGGTTTGTTTTGATTCGCACCGACTGACGATCACTAAAGTTTTTTCTCGTCGTCTCCAACGTAGAGACCTTGGAGAGAAACACCGTGAAGCGATGCGATACTGGTCCCCACCAGTATAATTAATGGTTACCACCATTTATGGTTTCACATACATTAATTGTTATGTTATATATTCTCCGTGCGAGGAGTAACGATTATGATGTAGAAGGAGATGTTCGCTCATCACCATTTTCCTAAAACATCTGCTATATTTCCAAGCCTGTCGCACACTAGCGGAACCATCAAAACTTTCTCTTCATATCTTTCATTCTAGCCAAAAACATTGTTGTTCACTCTTGGTGTCTCATGGTGATGAGCGAACATCTCCTTCTACATCATAATCGTTACTCCTCGCACGGAGAATATATAACATAACAATTAATGTATGTGAAAACATGTCGGCCGAAGCACGATCGCGAAAGTTGTACACGACGATGCTGACGACGTTTGATTCCGTGGTACAGCAAGATGAAACTTACGTCAAGGCAGACTTTGAACAGCTTTCTGGATAGGAATTTTATGAAGGACGGGGAAAGGTGGCAAATATTTTCAAGCAAATTAAACTATCAAAGTACGCGAAGAAATATATGGTGTGGCAGGCCATCTGTACCTGTGGCTTGAAGAACAACGTTTACATTACGACCGGAACCGTCAACCAGGAAATTTATCTGAGCGAGTGCCTACAAAAACGTCTTCTGCCTTTCCTGAAGCGACGCAATTGTTCCGTTCTATTTTGGCCGGATTTGGCATCTTGCCATTACGGAAAAAAGGCCGTGGAGTGGTATGCTGCCAACAACGTTCAAGTGGTGCCTATGGACAAAAACGCTCCCAGCACGCCAGAGCTCTGCACAATCGAACAATATTGGGCCATCGTCAAGCGGAACCTTAAGAGACACAGTTCAAGCCAAACTGGCGTTCTGGGTGAATAAAGTGGACAAGGAGACTGTACAAAATCTTATGGCAGGTGTTAAACGAAAGACCCAGCAAAATATTTCTCCTGTATTCTGTATTAACTGAACTTCAAAAAGAAAAAGAATTTGACTTATTAATAAAAACTTTGATCGACTCACACATATTACTGTGTGACCAAATTTTGATCGGAACACCCTTTATTCTGCAACGGAGATGTTGATTACATTTACGGGTTTACAAAGATGCCATACCAATTTATATTATTAGATATAAAAAGTTCCATTAAAATTCGTAGAATTCCGTTAAAAATCGTATTTGGAATTCCGAATTTAAGTTTATCCTCAAAAACATAATTAGCTTGCTCCAGTCATCGCAACAGGAAACGGATCATTATTCTGTGCAATCGGAGGCCAAAAACAGCATGCTGTGACCACAGAATGACATCGCCGATGAAAAAACAATCCAATTGATGTAAATAAATATTCCCGGCACCATCACCGATGAGTGAAATGGAGCATACGCAAACAGTGCCACGTTTTGACAACAACAACAATAACAACAATAACAACTGTAGCAACCGATGCCTATCCAGGCCAATTCGTTGCTTGCACCGGCAGGCTGGTGCACTTTTGTGCATATCAAATTTACATCAACCCACCTTTGCGATGCAATGACCCGTTCGTTGGTTGTTGAAATCATGTGGTCCATCAGCAACAGCGGCAGAAGCAACAAATCCACAAGGATGGGAAGTTTGTTTTTCGGATCACATGTTTTTCAACTCCGCACAGTACAACAAAACGAATGTATTTTGTCAACCAAAAGCAAATTCTGCAATTCAAAATAGTCGGCTCTCCCCATGAGCTACAGATTGATGGTCCAGGAAGGGAACGGGGATGTGAGCCGGTTGAGAGACATTCGATGCAAATTACTGGAAATTATTTATGTTGTTCGCGATACGGGTGAAAGAATCAATCTTGTACTGTTCCGTTTTTTATCGCTGCTGACCCAAGCATTTGTTGTTGCATGGAGTAACAATGGAATATTCATGTTGGAAATGGCCCTGATTGTTAACATACTACGTGCGGCTGTAAGCAGAAAAATGCACGTTTTTCCTCTCAGGTATGCAGTCATGGTGAGCCGTGCAATTGCGAAAATCGTTTATTTAAATAACCTGTATTTGTTTTCAAAAGTTTGAAGACCGTTCTCCGGAATTACATTTCGACAATTTTCCATCGTTTTGTGACCGTAATTGGCACACGATTCCACAACGTTCCATCGACGTTATTGCCATCTATTTTTACGAATCGCAAGAAATTTTCCAATTCTCCGAGTGTGACCTCCCATAAATTCAGCAACCAATGGCATAAAAATGATTAGTGGTCATTGTGAAAAATCACAGCAAATAAATGTCACTCCTTCCGGAAACAATTCCCCTTAAAAGCCAAGAATCACATCCTCGCACCCATTTCTCATTTGTACAAAAGTGTGCAGTTTGGAGAATGAACCACTGCTCATACCCATACTTCATATTTATAGCCCTAGAAAACAATAAAAGTGCTGCTTCATAAGTGCACTTTCTTGCAGCTTGTAGCTCCCGGTAGCGCATTCCGGCCAGCAGCAACGTCGAAGAAAGTACGGACGGCATGCAGTAGGCAGCCAGCAAAAAATAACTTGAAAATGAAAAATTTAAATCAATAATGGTTCCGAGAAAGGACGAAAGTAGGCACACCCCGAGGTAGAGAACAAAACAGCGCGATTTTTTTGCTGACGGACACAATGCTCCTTCTCGTCGAGGCGCTGAAGATGATAAATTGCAGTGTTCATTCCCTAATTTCGTACGGTCACATATGATGGCGTGGCCAGGGGGAACTTTTTTTTTCCTTCGACTTGGGATCATATCCTTTTATGCACTGTTCAATAAATGAAACCTCCGAGCGTCTTTCTTGCCTTTTGATTCTTTCGAATGCAACTTTGAAGTCCTTTATGATTTTTAGAAAGCTCAGTACAAAGAAATGCGACTCCATCAGCAAACCAAATCTGCTCCCGTGCTGACCTCGTTCCTCCGGGCGAAGGCGAAGACGACGACGATGGCGGCTGAGGAAATGAAGCACTTTCCCGCAGTTTTACAGTTATCAGACACACATGTGCAGCCCGGGTGATTCATGATTGTTCACATATGTCTTCTCCTCGGTGCGTGGTCCTCGTTGATTTTCGAGACATCATGGGAGGGGCGGAGTTTCGCCGAACCGCACTCGACCGCACATGGTTTGGTCTTCCGATATATGGACCGATGATTAATATCGAAGTCATAAAACGTGATGAATAGCGCCTGGCTGCAGAATGATTTTACCCTTCTTACATCAATGAAATTATTAAAGATCGCTTGAAAAACTCGACTTTTTATCCAGGCCCACAGGGCCGGTGTCATATACCATTCGACTCAGCTCGACGAACTGAGCACATGTCTGTGTGTATGTATGTGTGTGTGTGTGTGTGTGTGTGTGTGTGTGTGTGTGTGTGTGTGTGTGTGTGTGTGTGTATGTGTGTGTGCGTTACAAATAATGTCACATCGGTTTCTCAGCCATCTGTGAACCGATTTCAGTTCTGTTGACGGCAAATGGAAGCTACAACATTCCCATAGAACGCTATTGATTTTTTTTCATTCGGACATTTCGTTACGAAGATATGAACGAAACAGTACTTGAAGGCCTATTATAATAGTAATCAAACAGTTTAGTCTCCGATTACATACTGAGCTATTTGTGTACCGATTTTAGTTTTGTTGGTGTCAAATCAAAGCTATGATATTTCCAAATAACTGGTCAAAATTTCATTATGATTGGATAATTCTTCATGGAGATATGACCAAAACAATACCTGAGAGCACATAATTGTGAGATGAAAATATACTCGTTGCAGTGCAAAACCGAACAAGACCAATCACACCAATCGATGCCGCTTGCATTCTATTGTGTCGTATCTGGAGCGTTGTATAGCACATACAGCGGACTAGCCACACTATGCTACTGTATAGAATTAGAGCAGCATCGATTGGCTCGAGTGGCTGGTTTTCAACTGCAACGAGTATATTCGAAAATTACACAAAGTCTCCATTTACTATTTTCAACGAATATGTACTTATTAAGCATCTTGAATCCATATCAATAATCAAAAATGACGCTTAGGATTGTCTTATAATTTATTCTATGGACTGATTCTATGAAATTTCTAATATTTATGTAATTTCCCCTTTTATATAATTAACATAAACAGGTCGTTTTATGTTGTATGTTTTATGTAACAGAACTATTTATGGCAATATTTTAATCACATCGATGAATTCAGGATTGACAAATAGTTCATATTATAAACTGTATGTATGACATATCGAATATTCCTGGATCTTCCTGGAATTTCTGATGAAAATATGTATCCAGTACAATATTCTCCACATTTGAGTTCGTAATTCTGGTGAAATGTAAGAAGGGTTCAGTCTCACCATCGGTGGATTAATGCGGGTTTTTTTAAATATAAGAATAATGTCCGGCAGTCAGTTTGGAGTTGGCATTACAGAGCAAAAACTTGAGCAGAAATGATGATGCAAACAAAGATTCGTAATGAAAACAACTGAGGTTTTATTGCTGAACTTTTATCCGTTTGGAATACCTGAAATTGAAGAGGCCTATTTGGCAAGCAATGGTTGTTGAATAATGCATTATCCAGAAGCAGCAATTGCTATGAAGAACCTGCGGTTCATGATTGTTGGCACGTATAGTGCCCATCTATTCATAGTTTATTGACCATTGCGGATAACTGATGGTTGATACATAGTGTCAACTATGGCAGGTCAGTTCATGTCTCCTGTTTTTCGAGTGTCCTCTATTTCTAAGAAAATGCACCACTTGGTCTATACATCTTGCTCGCTGCGCCTCGATCTGGCTAAATTCAGCTCAATCACCAATTTTGCGAGATTGATGTCCGGCATTCTCACAACATGTCCAGCCCTGATGGCGTGTTCCTTAGTACCACGGCGGCGGACTATACTGACTGTTGGAGACTGGCACACTTTGCTGTGTAAATCAAACAAACTCTTCATCCGCCATTTTGGTGGAAGGTAAGCGGCAGAGATGATGCAAACACGCTTCAAACCGTTCTGCGAAAGTGATCAGCAATGCGGTGAAATAAAACTTTCTCTTATTTTTGTCGTTGATCAGTGTTTGAGATACAAAATGTATATCAAGCTTTTTTTACTTTATTTAAAAGATTTACATATTAACTGGTAAGCCAGAGGGGCCCATCAGCTTTAGTTTGAACCTAATCGATTTGAAATTTATATCTATTTATAGTATTACATTATATTTTTTATGTCAAGAAAAGGCGTTTGATTTTTAATTAAGAAATAAAATTGATAACCTACCTAACTACTTTTTACAAATTTAAAACCAACGTGAAAGATCACGAATGATCTGCTGTTTAGATATGGCATAGGACTCTCTGAACCTAGCCAGGGTTGATGTTTTCCGTTCTTCCAGCACCTGAAGACCAGCCAGACGATGGATCTCGGAGTTTCTGGTCCTCGGGAGACTGTTCAGAATCATTCTCAGGAGATTAGCATGGTGGGACTTGGCGCATGACTCTCAGACTGGCAAAGCCTATCCAATTATTGGTAGGATGATTTGCTTGTCGATAGCAAGCATATTTTTAAGGGATAGGAAGGACTTTCTGTTGATGAGAGGGTATAGAGACCTCTTGAGTATGGGGCACTTTGGGGATATTTTGCTTACGTGGGATCTAAATAGGAATTTGCCATCAAGGGTGAGATCGAGATAAACTACTTCACTCGACCATTCGATGAGAGTACTACAGAGGTTTACAGAGGTGGACTTTCACATTACCAGGCGGAACAAGCCGATGTGATTTTGAGTGAGGAAACAGAATGGTCTGTGTTTTTGCTGCATTGATACAAACCTTCCAGCTGTTGTAATAGTCGGATAGAACATTCAGCCCTTCCTGGAGTTTACGTGTTAGCGTTCGAATCACTCGACCCTTGTAGATGATGGCAGTGTCATCTGCGCATACATACAAAATACCACCACCCGGTACGGGAGGAGCATGTGACGTGAAAATGTTGAACAATATGGGACCTAGGAGGCTCCCCTGGGGGGCTCCAGCGTCAACATTGAACACATCGGAATAGGAACCACTCAAGAAGACGTGGAATTTTCTACTCGCTAGGTAATTTTTGATGATGTTCAAGAGGAAGATCGGGAAGTTGAATCGATGCAGCTTGTACACAAGACCACCATGCCAGACATTGCCAAACGCCTTCTCGACTTTCAACAATGCCATGGCAGATAATTAGAAATGAGAAGAAAAATTAGTATATTCCATTGAATTCCAACTACCTTTGCTTATCTTGACAGATACACGTATTTTGTCTACAATGTGCAGACTTTTTCAATGTCTAGTACTAATAACTCGACTTGATGTTTTTGCAGATGTTTTGAAACGGAATTGTTCCGCCTTAAGATGTTAGTTACCCTTGACAACTGATGGACTGTGGAATAACGTTTTCTAAATCCGAACTGCTCTGAGAAGAATATGTTATTTTGGTTTGAGAATTACAGCAAATCGCTGAGGATCAGCTTTTCGAATAGTTTCGAGATGGAGAATATTAAGCTGACGGGGCGATAGCTTTTTGCACTGGTAGGGTCTTTGCCAGGCTTATGGATTGGGATAACTTTAGCTAACTTCCAACGAGACGGGAAGTAGCCTAGCATTCGTTGAAGACCGCGGCCAGGTGGACAAAAAAGGCACAGCTTAAGTTTTTCAACTTAAGGTTGAGTACTTCATCGACACCTGCGGCCTTCGTATGTTTGGTAGTTTTGATGGTTGCTATCATCGCATCAGCAGTTATTCTTAGCTCATCAGGAACAACTATGGGAGATTCAGTGACTCCAGACATTGCCTCCTGTACGGTAGGTTCATGCGGACTCACCATGGCATGACCTAGGTTATGGGAATCCACAAAGTGCTGGCCAAGAGCATTGGTTTTTTTCAACATTTGTTAGTAGTAGAGATGGGTTCGTATTTTGATCGGAAGAGGACAGATGAGGGATAGGTCTTGGATTATTTTTAAGAATTTTAGTCATCTTCCAGAATGGCTTTTGCGCAGTCCGGGAGTGGTCAAAAATGGTTAGCAAATTCTCGATTTCTTTGATCCATCATCCTGGCTTGGATGATTTTTTTTTATGACGAATAATGTTGGTCTTCAAGTGGAAGAGGTCAGAACGTTGGTATTGGCGTCGAATTGTACTGCGGAGTCGAATGAGATGTTTGGTGGATCTGTTTAGGTTCAGAGAGGAACTCACCAATCTGAAAGCTGGCACGTGTTGATTCCGGGCCTGTGATATCGCCTCGTTGATTTGCTGCAGGCACTGGTCTATATCTTCACACGACTCCGGCTGAGAGCCGTAGTCAACGGATGAGTCGACGCACTGTTGAAATCGCGCCCAATCAGCACGATTGATATTGCGCCGGAGAGCTTGATATCGGTTGACGGAGGAACCTACGGCCACCATCGGATAGTGGTTCGAGCTTAGTTCCTGAACATCGGATATGTTCGTCATTTTGGTCGATGGTAGCATGAGCACCGAAACGGCTCAAACGGGTGAGAGAATCCGGGCTTAGGATGGTGTAGTGTCCTTTCTCGAAGCTTTGCTGGACGATGGTACCATTGTGGTTCTTTCGGGTGCTACCCCAGGTCTGGTGCTTTGCGTTGAGGTCACCAGCGATAATGAATTGTCCCCGCCGGCTAGTTAACTTGGTGATGTCTTGTCGTAGTGCCTCTGTCGAGCCGTCGCTGATTTTTGTTTGCCTAGGGCAGTAGGCCACGATGATGATGATTGGGCCTGCGGGAGTGTCTACTTCAACTACTATGGCCTTGATGACTTTCAGCCCAAAACTGGACTGGTGGCTGATGTTGTGCCGTAATGCGATGGCCACTCCTCCCCCTCCTGTGTGGGTTCGATCTAGCCTTACAATCTTAAAGTCGGGGATGTAGAGATTCACCTCAGGCTTGAGGTGCGTCTCTGTGATTGTGGCGATGTCGATATTATTCTCTGTAAGGGAGTCAATGAGCTCAAGTTTTGTTCTTAACAGAACAAGCGTTCCAATTAAGGATATTAATGGTTTCTTAAGGGTCCTTGTTGGCTCTTAAAGTTGAACAGCACCATGTTGGCGGCTGCAATTTGTTGTTCCTTGGAACGGCAGTGACTTAGCGCTTTGTACATTGCTTGAACAAACTCCATCATCTGGTCCGGGGTGAAGAGCGAGTCATCTACAGACGCTTGGGCTGAGGTAGAGCGTGAGCCTAGGATTTCCCAGGTTGGAGGGGGCACGTCTTGCACTGACGGCATTGTAGCGGCAGCTGCGAGACGTTGATGTACATGAAGATTGCTTACGCTGTACCTGAGCGGCGGGAAGTTCTGACCATGTTCGGAGGAGGTTGATGGCAGTTTCGCCCATTTACGTTTCGGGTGGACGCCTGATTTCATTAAATTCCACGCGCTCGTGGCCGGCACAATTTTGGCCATCATGATTTGACCCACAGTTGGCACACTTGGGCTCGGCAGTCTCCTCCATTTGCTCACATGTTGCTGTTTGACGCAGCGCGGTTTCATGCGACAGTTCCTTGTCCCATGGCCGAAGGAAAGGCGGTACGGCTCTCATTTAACAATTATGTTGAAGAGAGCTTCCCAACAAACATCGGTGTTGAATTAGAGCTTGTTCAAACAAATTTGGAGAAGCTATTCAGCTATTCTAGAAGAAACAGCTGAATAGCTTCTCCAAATTAGCTTGAACAAGCTCTAATTCAACACCGATGTTTGTTGGGTCACACTTTGCAGAGGTCATTCATGTTGACCGAAGCCCTTCTCAAGTGGGTCAAATAGAGATGATTTCGTGCCTCGACCCGCTTCATGGGGAACACCTTGATCGGCTTGAGGTTAACTCGTTTCAGTTCCTCGATGATATCATCCGGCGGGTAATCCGGTAGTCCACATATAACCACCATCAGTGGGATGCTTCCGAAGCTGTCCTGAGTGTAGTACTTGAGCTGCTTTAATTCCAGGAACCGTTGTGTGGCTTTGAAGTCTGCTTCGATGGAGCAGATGATCTTGATGCCCATGCTGCACAGCTTAAACAGCGGATGGATTTGGACCGCCGCAAGCTCGTTCCTGAGCGCAGCGATTTTCTTCGTGGTGGTGAAGAGTGGCGGGACTTTCACCTTATTCGGCCCGTCTGCTTGGTGACAGTATACGCCGGAAGCGTGGCAAAACTGTTTCTGGCCAGTAATCTGGCATTGTGAACCAAAGACCCGGAGTTGGCATCATCATTTCGCGGACGCTTTGAACCACTTACTTGTTGGCTGCATGCAGCAGCTGGCATTGTACGGTAGTTTGAGGCGGAGGGCAACAGTGTTTGGTTATTGGTTGTGGTGTCGTTCAAGTTCCCAATCGGTTTCTTGAATATTTTCCAGCTTGGCGTTATTGGAACTCCATTTGTGGACCGGGAATCCACCTCGCTCTAGTAGTTGTTGGATTTGGATTTGACTTGAGATGGCTTCTTCTACGGTGTCTGCAACTGAGATGACATCATTGACGAAACAATCGTGGGGGATAATACGCTTTGATCGTCGCAAAGCTGTATATAACATCTGGTGGCTATGAATGGTGCTGCAGCTATTCCTAAGGGAAGGTCCATTAATTATGTTACGCAGTAAGGGTAAAACGTTACGATCCCTGTTTGGTAAAACGTTACGATCCATACAAATAAATTTTAATATCCATACAAAAAACGTGACAAAGGAGGGGGGATGTGGGGTTATAAAAAGTCACTTTTTGCGTGACGTAATTGATGGAAGTTCCCTAAGTTACTGTTGTGAGCTCCAGGATACGAAGTGGTTTTTCCGGGCTTTACCGCCAGAAAATTTGTTGGTAACTTGTATTCTCTGATGCTATGCGTATCTACCGATACATTTTTGAAACGTCAGCAGTGAATACAATAGGATATTTCCGAAAACGTAACAAAATGCTAAAGATGTCACTCTGCATTGTTTTTCCAACTAGTAACACGTCGTTTAATGACGTATCGGATTGGAATCCCTTGGCAGCTGGATGGACGTAGAATGGCTTGATGCGGTAGAGAATATACTAGGAACAGTATTAGCCTCGCTAACCTTTTCACAATGTCCTAACTCTTCATATTTCTCGATGAATCGGCAGTACTGTTGCTTCAGCTCCGTATTTAAAAAAAAATCTAGGGAGAGGAACCGACACATACCCCAAATTTTGGTTCTCTCCTAGCTCTTGCACCGATTTACGAAATGGCAAATGCATCACATACCAGCTGGTCTCATCTCGGCGATGGGTACATTTGAACATTTTCTCACACTTTTCTTGCCCAGAATTGCCGAAGAATTTTAGAATTTCGGTACCTTTTTGTTCAATTGGAAGCGACCCGTTTTCAGCAGTTTCAAAAATTGGAGATAACAATCAGCATTTCGATATCGGAAGGAACGTAGAAGCTGGGGTATGGCATTGGTTGGTCGGCCTCCATTGGCCAGGCCTAAATGTCGATTTTTGTTGCTGAGGCGGCATCCGTTCCCGGGTAGAAGAGAATTGCACATGAATGACAAATTTTACCATTTATGCAAAATAACTGAATGGCAAAATTTTACATTAGTTTGTTTGAGATAAGAGTTAAAACAACAAAAATAATAACTGAAATAGTTCGAGGGAATTTCTAAGAAATAACAAGTTTTGCCATTATAAGAGAAAACTAAGAACAAAATATTTACAAAAGAAGAATTGCATAATGAGTTATTAGCGAGATGTGGAAAACATAATAATAACACAATGAGTTGTTCTCTAGAATGTGTAAATAATGGTAAATTTAAAAGTAAACGCTAAAAAATCAAAATAATGGTAATTCTAGATTTTAAATAGGAATAACTAGTTAATGCTAAGTTCTCTTTCTCATTTACAAACAAATCATGCCAAGGCTTCCAATATGGAACTATATGAACGGGAATTTCTACAATATTCAAGAAATTCTATGTGATAAGGACAGCACTAACCACATTGTTGATCAACTGCTACACTGTGAAGAGCTCTTCAATAAAATGATGAAAATTAACGACTCCATTCAGTAATGTATAAATATGCACATAAAACTGTCTGAAAAATATTCTTTTTATATATAAATGTGAAAGATTCGCACTTAAGTTGATTTATGTCTGTTTGTTTATTGACTTAAAATAAAAAGAGAAAGTAATACAATATATTTAGTTTTGAATTTAAATTTTTGGCAGAATATTTAATTCAATAGTTTAAAATATCTTTCCTTGCATATCACTTCTTTAATTCAAATTCATAAATTGCGCAAAAAAACAAAATAACTTAATGAAAACCAAATTAGTTATGATGGCAAAAATTACCATTTAGTTGTTATTAAATGATTTTTCAACTTATGTATAAAATACCTAAATAACAATAAAACTAGTAATGATAACATATTTTGCAGTTACATTGCAATTCAGTGTTATTCCTGAATAAGTAAAAAATGTCAAATCTAGTTGTGATGGATATAGTTACCAACCAATAACATGATAATAACATATGCAAGATATGTTATTATCATGTTATTGGTTTGCAATTCACCTCTACCCGGGTTATCTCAGGAACTATGAGGCATTCAATATTATTAGAAAAGTCGGAATGCATGGACTCCACTTTCACTGTCATTCTCTCCTTCGCGTAGATGCGAGCACCTCCGATTCCAGCGATAGGTACACGTGTAGGTCTTCTGTTGGTTGCCGAGCGATCAGCCATTGCCTTGGAAAGGAAGTTGACCTGGGATCCGCCATCAAAAAAAAAACACGCAAAGAAGTTGTCCATTCTCGAGAATCCTGGATTCACACCACAGCAGTCAATAGCATCTCAGTTATAGCAACCTTTGTATGTTTACAAGATAGTACAGTTTCAATGTTTCGATGTTGACTGGCTCTTCATTTTGGCTGAGAAGTGCCATTTACACCGCTATGGGAACTGTATCTTTGTGCAACAGACTGTTCTGTCTTCGTTGACAGCGGGAACACGTATTTTTTGATGAACAACACAGAAAAAAATAATTAATTTTAACAAGCGCGTAAAATTTCCCCTCGTGTTATTCCAAGCCAAAGGAGCGTAAACAACGATATTGTTTGCAATTTTTCATACAACATGCTCGATTTAGGCGTTATCTGGCTTAAATTTACATGAAATGCCCCATTATGTTCTGCCAAATCTAGCATTCCCTTTATGTGCATTAGATAACGCAGAAAATTCAGTGTTTTTTTTTATCTGTGAATCGATGGATCGATGACCAGGACGTAGGCAGTTGAAGCAGATTCTCAACTCTTTCACTCTTTTATTCCGCAGCAGCGGTGATAATTTATTAAACTCCGGACATTTAAAATGGCGATGAGAGCCTCCACATACCTGACACGAACTGCTGGCGTTCACAGTGGTCATGGTGTAGACCTTCTGGTTGATTGGTTTCGAAACCTGATGATATCTTGGTAATGTCTCTTTAAGAGTCATTTGGTGTCGGATTTGGAACCGTTCCAATACCTGACATTCGCTTCGCAAAAAGGCCACAGTTTTTTTGTACTGGGGCAACTCGACATGTTGGCGGACTGGAGTACCAGGGACTGGTAGTCGATAAACTATCTGGTCTTAGACGATCAAACACTCCAGTTATGGGAAAGGACACAGCTTCACTAGCTCGAGAAAGTCTTTGTGGTTGCGTTTAGTCATCGGTTTCATCTCGAGCCAGCCTTCAAGATGCGTATCGATGATTACTCTCGGGTTTTCTAATTGGTCGCTGAGTTGTTTGCAGGCTTGTTGGAAATTGTTGTCAACGATAATATTTGTCGTAATCCATCCATAAGCATCACCCGTAAGCGCCTTATCTAGGTGATAAAGTTTCACTGCCGACCACATCCTCGAACAGTGTGCGAAACTTCGGCCAATTCTTTACCTTCCCGTCGAATGTAGGAACTGGAGCTCGCTGTGATTGCTGCTGGATGATTATGGATTGTTGTGCACTGTACGTGGAGAATACTTATTTTTGCTTGGTTTGAGTACTGATAAATCCAAGCCCATCGCTCATTTTTCAATACTTGTATTCAATTTTCACAACCTGCTGTTCACTGACGGAACTTTCAACACTGTCTCTTCATATCTTTCATTTCTAGCAAACATTACTGTCCACTCTTAGGGCCTCATGGTGATGTGCGAACATCTCCTTCTACATCATAATCGTTACTCCACGTACGGAAAATACAAAGATAACAATTATAGTAAGTAAATCCCATTATGGGGGAACCCCTTAACCCATACTGGTGGGGACCAGTATCAGAACACTTTACGGTACTTCTCTCCGATATATCTCCCTCAAAGATGACGAGAGGAAAATTTGAGTAAAATTAGACGTTGTGTACAGAAATAAACCCAAAACGAGAGAGTTTCTCTCATGTAGGTAACAAAACGGAGAGTATACAAACAACCGCTAGAACCATCGCAAGCAATTGGTACTTCATGAGAACGATCAGGCGCTTTTCGCTGTTGAGGAGGCGGATTTGTCCGTGCCTTGATCCACCCTGTAGGCAAAGGAATGCGTGCTTAGTTCGAGTACTGCTAGCGATATCCCAGCCCTTCGCTAAATTTTAATTACTTCAATTCATTTTTCACAACCTGCCGTACACTGACGGGGAACTATCAACACTTTCTATTCACATCTTTCATTTTTTGCAAACATTACTGTCCACTCTAGGGGCCTCATGGTGATGAGCGAACATTTTTTTTGTCTGCTGGGCAACGTCCGAAAACGTTACCGATTTGCAGAACTTGACTGTCTATTGTCTTTTACCTTCAAAAACCGTGCAAAAACTTTAAGATTTTGGTAAGCTTATACTTGATTCCCTACTGAAAAATATCTTAATTTATAAAAAACATAGATTACATGTTCCCGGAACAAATATTTCTATGGCTGAACTCTTGGGCCATAGTGAGGTCTTTTTAAGTATCCTATGTAGCTAGGATTAGCTTTCCCTGAGTTGCCAGGCATGCTTATACTGTCTTTAAGGTGAATCGCTGCTCCATGTTTGTTTTCCTATCTTTTATCTCTCTCTCTCTCTCCTCTCTCTCTCTCTCTCTCTCGCAAACTTGCTATTTCAATTTGATAAAGCTCGATTGTTATTGAATGAACATCGAATCGAGCTCTATCAGATTGCTCACAACAAGTAAGCATACAAACTGATGTGATTAAATTTTCAATATCTAGTACAGATTCTGAGTTATATCAATTTTAAATGTTGAGGTAATGGCTTCCGCCGAAAACGCTTCAGCATAAGCCCTTAAAACAAAACCTTTAATTTGTCTGCCCCTGTACACAATTGGTCACTGATCTTTGTGGTTAGAAAAAAATGCTAAGCTGAATTCCATCACAGATGAACAAAAAAGAAGCCATCCAGAACTGTTTCAATCCAACATAATGACGATACGGCCTCAACAGACGTCGTCTTCGTTCACCACCAACGAAGGTGGTCATGTGATTAGCAATCGACAACAAAAGGACATTCTGATCAGGGAAACCCACAAAAAAAATGCCCATGCAATTTGCTCCCTCCGGGACTCATGGGTGGTCAATTTTAATTGAAAAGTTAGATCGTCGAAGCAACACATACATTCACACAGCTTCCAGGCTCTATCGTGTCATGGAACGTAAATGCAGAATGGTGGCGATGTGCACCGGGTCACCGGAAGCGCCAAAACGAAAGGATATGTAAAACAGATGTCAACCGTGTCGTCTCATGCCTTCCTGTTGATGATCCGAAAACGAACCGAGCGCAAAAATCACACCAATGAAGGTGCACACAAGTGGAAATTGTAAAACCACATCCCATTGATTGGACGATGGCTATCGGTGTGACTGGTGGTCGGACAAGCTTCTTGGCCAAAGGGAAAATGTAATTTGAAAGGAAATGAGACTGTCCGGTCGATCTTTATCTTTCATTTGAAAGTGCAATCGTTTTTGTGTTGGTAGGCATGATGATGATGATTACTGGCAGTGGAGAGGTTCCCTTTTAAACAGAAGCAATCGAAGAAAAGTTCCCATGGTCTCATAATTTTTTTGCAAACTACCAAAGATATCGGGAAGCCGGAAAACGCGTGCATTGCTACAATTAAATTAAACGAATTAAAAAGCAGTTCTCGTTAACAAGACGCAGGTCCTTCAGAGGCCCACCTTGGAACTGAACGCGACTGCGATTATTGAATTTATAGAGTGCTCGATAACGCCTTCGCTGAGCTACACCAATGCCGCATTACTACAAAGTTTCCGCGTCCTCCAAACGAAAAGTGAACACATACAATCGGTGAAATTTCCATATAAAGCTTAATTTCGATCCATATAAGCCAGTACGGGGCGGGCGAGAGAAAAACGGCCAATCTTTCGAGGGCTCATTTGTACGCCGCCTCAGTACCTTGGCCTCACCGTTGGTCGTCGTCGTCGTCGCTATATCTGATTGAAATTGAAGTCGAACAAATGTGCATCGATGTTCCTGATCTTCTGCGATGGGTTCCGCACTAGATGCTGGCAAGAAGCAATCCAAAATGAAAGCTACATTTCCATGCAACTTTGTTGCAACAACGTCGTCGTAGGGCTCGAATGCGTTTTTCTCACTAGTATAGTTACCTGTGGAGAGTGAAGGTTCATAGCCAAGGCACGCCAGCAAAGAACGTGAGCTCTCCACACATAGATGTGGGTGAGAAAAGGCGATCACTTTCCTTGGCGTGGAAGCCTCCGGTGTTCTTTTTTGATGTTGATATGGTGAGTAATGGGTTTTGCTCGATTGGAAATGTAAATTAATGTAGCAGCAAAGTAACATGACATGCATCGAATAGGATCCCGACATTGAACTGTGAAATAATTGACAGCCGTGTAGATTACATTGCTTGCAGCCAAATGACATGTAGAACAAATTGAATTTGCTGGATGAATTTTAATATTTCGATTATGGGATTGGATTCCTCGATAAAGTCAATGATTCGGTTGGGTGAATTCGATAAAAAATATTTATTGTAGTCATGGCTGCAATCTCTCATACAACAGACTGGGTTCAAGTGTTATCTGCCTTAAGTATACATGAAATATCTTATTAATTTGTGCATATCCAGCGTTCCCTTTATGTGCATTAGATAACCCAGAAAACAACATGTTTTTTTTTCAAACACTGTAATCAACGAACACTGCCCACACGAAAAATGAAAATGAAGCGATCTGCATGTGGTTTGAGTAGGCGTGTCCACCGCCTACTGTGACAACACCAGAAAATCAAAAACACCTCGTACTAATCGACATCAACATCTTCTCTTATCAGTGTTTGCACCTATTGAAGTGCTAATATAGATTCAGGCCACTACAGTTTCCAATCGATTTCGCACGGTTTGATTTGGCACTCTCGATTAACGTAAAAGATGGACTTATTTCGGAAGGCGATGAAAGTAATTCCTTAAATCCTACGTTTAATAAGTCTTCTATTATAATGTTTTGACGCATTGGCTCGTGGTCTTACGGCAGTTAGCTGTAACCGTTTCCATGGCCGATGAAATGATGGATGTTGGCATGTTTTTCAGTTGTTTTTAGGCCTTGGCGATCAGCTGCTCCTTTTCAGCCGCGTACATAATTGGAGTAGATTCTCCGTTCCGGGGACATCAGGAGGGTTGGTGGTCTTTTGTACAACGTTTATCCTTCAAGTGATATCTCCCCACCCACCGCAAGCGACCACACAGAACTAATCGTCACTCAGAAAAAAACTAATGAATTTTAACGTGAACTTCACCCCCGTTTAATTGCAAGCCAAAGGAAGAGTAAATAACGACATTGTTTGCAATACTTCATGTGCCATACAACAATGTTTGCTATCATTCAGACAGTAGACTGGATTCAGAGGTTATCCGGCTTAAATTAACATGAAATATCCTATACATTTCTGCCAAATCCACCATACCCTTATGTGTATTAAGTACACAGATAAAAAGAAACATTGAATTTTCTGCATAATCTAATGCACATACAGGGATATGCATTTGTGCAAATAAAGGTAGATGCATTTGTTACCTTCGCCTTACGTTTGCATTAAAAGAATGTCGATTTTTTGCATTATAAGAATTGCCAATTTTTGCCTTCACTCGCACTGACAAAACTAACCATGCCACATCAATCATAGTAATTCATGAGTCAGCAGACAAAATTTGACAGCTCTATCAGTCGAGCTCTAACCATGATTGTAAAAAGAGTGAAGCAACTTGGTTCAGAAGTGTGTGCGTTCGAAGAACGGCACCCCGCTGCGTCGAAAACGGACATCGCGCGGCACTTTGTGGACGCTGAATACAAAATCTTGGCACTATTAGACAACATTCAGAGCATCGAAAGAAAGCTCCGTTCCGGATGGCCGACGACCCTGAGCGACAAGAAACTCAAAAGGATGCTGAAGAGGAAGACCGAGGGAAAAGTGGCCTTGCTGCGTGCGTTTGTCCGGGAGGTCGGTTCAACCGGCCAAACAGTGAAAAAGTATCTGGCGAACATGAACATACATGTCAGGAAGCGGAAATCAAGTCCACTAGTTTGGGAGCTGCACGCAATGACGCAGCGGCAGCGGCAGAATAAGATGATGAACTCGATTTTCCCGGTGTTTTTCGGTGGACGACGAGACCTATCTCACCCTGGATGGCAACGACTGGCAGGGCAATTCGTATTTTACTTCCTCCACCAAGAAAGTGAGCTCCGTGGTGAAGTTCATATCACACACCAAGTTCCCCAAAACGGTGCTGCTGTGGCTGACAATCAGCGAGAAGAGGATGTCATAGCCGCTCTTCCTTTCCCTTCCGGGAAATTTATAGTACGAAATGCCTGTCGGAAGTTGCGTCGTTCATCAAGAAATACCATAAAGGGAAGACGCGGTGTTCTGGCCGGATCTGGCGTCGGCTTACTACTCGAAGCAATCGTTGGAGGAGATGGAGCAGTTGAATATCGATGTGGTACTCATGTCGGCCAACCCGCCCAACGTCCCCCAGCTGCGTCCCATCGTAGAATTTCTGGGCCATTCTGAAGCGTAGATCTACTCCAACAATTTTGTCGCGAAAACTGATGCGGAATTGATAAATAAAACGAAGAAAGACCTCAAAAACTGAACTGCCTCGATGTTTTCAGTTAGTTTTTGATGGAATAATCTTCGGAATTCTCCTTCAAATATTTAGAACTCTCGTTAAAAATTTATGTCGATATATTTAATAAATTTTCATTTTTTTTTTCATAGGATTCTACTCAAATCAACATTGGTTGATAATTTGATGCAGTGGTATATTTTGGCGTTGTTGATGAGATAATGGGTGAAGAGTTTTCGCTTTTCTAAAGAATCGCAGAACATTCAAAGAGTTATTTTATAAAATACTTAAAACTTATTCTATCAAATGGTTGAAAAATATCCACATTGCGTGACACTGAAAAAAATTCCTGAATTTTGAAATTACTGTTTTTATTCAGTGATATTTTGACTTAAGCTGAATTCGGTAAGTTTAATAGGCAAAGTAAAATCGCTAAGCTAAGAAGTGTTTGCATTTCAATTTTGTGTAACGATTGATTTACAGAATTCCGTACAATATGGACAAATGAAAACAATTAAATATAAGAAATAATGTTCATTCCCATAAGCTCAGCTATATGCGAGCGTAGCTTCTCAGGCATGAGACGCATCATGACTGAGAAGTACCATGACGCAGAATTGATTTTAAAATCTGGAAATTCTAAGCATTGGGAACAGAGTTATGAAGGAATCAATATCAACCCACACTATTTTAGAAGATATTCAGAATGACGTAACCCAAACCAATCCAAATTTTGAAATAGATTCATTGACTCAATTCTGTTCTTTGAAGTTTTAAGATCCACATGGAATAAGACGAGGTGTATATATCCACCAAACACAGTTCTTTTAAGGCATCTCGACTCGTCGAGGCGCATAATTGACCTAATTATTTGATTAAACCTGTTCTGATTTATCAACAAAAATAACCAGTTCCCACAACGCTTCTTTCATCGCTGTTTTCAATATTCCTATAAACGAAAAGAAAATCCTTCGGGCAGGCCCCTCAGGCTCCCTTTAGACTAATTGTCTAGCTCCGCCAATGCTGCAGATTATTGAACAGGTTGATGGGAAGATTTACTGCACGGCTGTAGAAAAATGTTCTGATACAACATCCAACTGTCTATGGTGTATTGTGAAGTGTTTTCTCCTCTACTAAAGTTCAACTCAGACCTTCTCCCTAAGATTTCTTCGATTATGAGGTGAAGGATGAACAGTGAGTCATTGGACCGGACTGGATCGAGGAACACATCATACGAGGTCGGCAGGTGCTCTTGTGGATATTTTATCCCAAGCTGCAGGCAGATGTCACTTCAAGACTTCCACTCATTCATTTCTTTAGAGCAGACTTCGTCCTTCAACATGCTTCAAACAGAACAACCCTGGAAAATGTTCGCTATCCACAGTTGGGGTTTCTTTGCTTTGCGAGCCGGTGCCAAATCCTGTTGGAAAACCCTATACCTGGAACCAAAATGAAGACATGCTCCTGGTTCGATGATTTTCTGAAGAACTAGTACCCGTTATGTATTTGAATTGATCTTCAGTCCTTCAAGAACAAAAATCAGCGGAGTTCTGGTCATCAATCTGTTCAATTAAAAAAAAAATCATTTGCAGATCGTCAGAAAATGTGGGTCAGGTTTTGAGCGTTAATAGTCATTTCTCCAAACATTTTCTAAATGTTTCCATCACCACTATTGGAATTTTTTCTACGCGTTAATTCCAATTATAAATACTATTGATTTTTAACATTAAACTATTTTAAAATAGTTTAATGTTAATTTTCAAGTAAATTTACCAAAAATCAGAGTACTTTCATAGCACGGATTTCATATTTAAGGAAGGAACGTCTCCTAGGCAGCCATGAATGATATAGAAGGGGTACACTTTCGCAATTTGATTTAGTTTTTCTGCAATCGTGGATCTGTGCTGTAGCTGTAGGAACACAGTTGGTGGCAGCAAATACCCTGGAGGGTGCACTGACGACAGTCGCCGCCCAGAGAGGAGGCGTTGGTGCAGTTGGCTGTTGGTGACGTATGATCCCGTCAACTTCGATGCGAGAAACATTGCTGCTGAAGCCTAAGAGTTGGTGGAAAAGCCGCCCGCGATCAACGAGACAAGAATCAATCATCCCGCGTCACCTGCAGATGGCTACCCGTAATGACGAGGAGCTAACCAAGAAAGAAAGCCCAAGTTCAATCGCGAACTGTTTCTCCCCAATCTACTAAATCCGTTCTTTTCAGGACGACCAAATTAGTTTACCAACTAAAGAGTTTGTTTGGTTGAATTTTTCTATTGAACTGTTTGAAATTTCAATAACCGCGCCCCGGCTGAACATGGTATTGCATTAAACGCCCCGTCCTGGAGTAAATAACAAAGAACGTTGGACAACCAACGAACGAAACTCAATAACGGTTAATTCGACCCAAACTGCGACACGTCAGACTGACCATGTGGTTGAGTTCGTTGTAGTTCTTAGTTGTGCATAGCGTATTTTTCAAAAAATCATAACTCGAAAACCGTTGGTTGAAATAAAATTGCGTCTGAGAAGAAGTTATAGTTAATTAATTTCACTATATAAAAAAAATATGTACACTGTAAAAAAAAATATTTTCTTCAAAAAAATCTAAAATTAAACTTAAAAATCAATTAGCAAATCTGTCCAACGTACGATTTTTATAGTTTTTTTTTCAAAAAAACTTTGAGTCATAAAAAGAAGAATAGAAGTTGTTTTACGATGGAGCAACTTAAGATAAAAAAGTTCTTAGAAGTAAGAAAAATTCATTTTTTTTTTCTAATTTGTTGTTTTTGCATAACAAACCATATTTTAATTATATAATACGATTTTTCTAGTGATTTAAAACAAAAATGCTCTTGGTGAGCAACATTATAAATGTATCCGTTTTCGAGATAATTTGAAATTAATGTCCAAAAAATGGCTTTTTCCATGAAAATATCCCTTTTTCAAATGTTAGTCGTGATTGTCCATCTGCAAAAGTATTCTTTTCAAATTGTTCATAAAATTTCCTACAATATACCTTGTATTGCCGAGAATACTAGACAAACTGATTCCTGATATTTACTGTAGGTAACACGACAAAATTTGCTGCTTTTACTTACAGTATATTATGAAAACCTAACCCGAAACAAAAATAATTAGTATGCATGTTAGTGTACACGCGTATTTTGTTCAGGTTGAAACATAATGTATTTAATTAGTTAAACTGTTTATACCAGTAAGAATACAATTGTTACGCCCATTTATACCTATTCATGCATTCCCTTTGGTGTTGACAGAAAATATAATTTACATGCATACCCCTGCACATACCAATATTTCAAAAAAGTACCTAAAGTGCATTACCTAGTACTGTATAAAAGGATTTATTACAAAGTCATGACATCAGTTTAACAGTGTCTTTCATAAGTAGCGTAAAGTGTAAAACGATTTGAAATGGAACTCGAAACAAAGCATTGTTGTAAACCTTTTCGTGAAATCGGGAGACTGTTCGCCTTAATTAAAAATTTAACTGACAAGTTAATTGAAAACTTTTATCCATGCAGTGTACGGTCCATTTGGACACGTCATTAACAACAGTGTACATATTTTTTTCATAAAGTCAAATTAATTAACTACAACTTCTTCTCAGATGCAGTTTTATTACAACCAACGGTTTTAGAGTTATGATTTTTTGAAAAATACGCATGACAAAACACATACGCCCTTTTGAAAAATTTGTCTTGAGTCAAAAAATTCCCTTAACCGGCGGAAAATCCATCATCACCAATTCCGAACACATGTGCAAAGTTTCATCCAAATCGGAGAGGGTCGAGTTCAGTCATTTGCTCATTTGGCAGAGAAATGCTCCAAGATCATGCGCGAAGTCAAGAAGAACCCGAAGGTAACTGTCCGCGAGATCCAGGAAACCCTTCAGTTATTAGTTCCCGGTCGAACTGTTCGTCGCCGTCTCGTAGCAGCGTTTTTCTTTAAGTAAAACTCCTTTTTTTCAGTATTCCATAAGTGAAACTTAAAAAGAATATAAAAAATAAAATAAGAAAAAAACTACACTGTGTTTACTTTAATTTGAACCAAGTAAATGAGAGAAATTGAAAAAACGAAGAGGTGGACACTTTATTTTGCCTATCAGTGTACATCCTCAATGTGTAAAAACTGGTGATGCATTATAAAGCAATACCGGCGCAAGCCGTGTCCGAATGTTGGTCAAGTAGAGAATTGGAAGGAACGTGTTGACATAATACTCGCTCTAAATGAAGCCTCTGCACTTCCACGAGACACCTCTGAGATGGTGGACAGTTAGGAAAAGGTTAGCAGCAGGGTTCGTTTTGGTTGACAATACGCTGAAAGTATGTAGCTAGCGCTATCCGCTATCATGCGGCCACGTTCACTTGTGTACCCCCTTGTCGCATCAGCTTCCGTCCATTGCTTAGGGATAAGAGGAGATTGATAGGGAAAATTTAGAGAAAAGGGGTTATCTTGAATTGAGAAAACAAGAAAATCGAAAAACAAAACAAAATTAATAAAATAAAATAAGATATTAGATATCGTCTTCAACATTTGGTAGAAATAAATTATTTGTTGCCTGAAAAGAAGCAAAATTAAGAAAAAAGAAAAAAAAGAATCCTTGTAGTCCCACGGATGTTTGAAGAGCTTAGCCATTTCTCTGAAAAAATACTAAGATTTATTGTTGCGGGCAGCCGATGGTTGACTATGATTATGTATTGGACACTATTGGCTGGAATAAGCATTGAATGAGAATTATTAGAACATTTCATTGAATAAATGACTATAATACTCATCTTTTTAATAAGCTGAAGCCCATTTGAGGTAAATCTGATGAACTTAATCGACTGTTCTACTTAATAGCCCCTTAATCTTGAAATGTTACTGGTCTATGCAGTTAAGGATAATTATTGGATTGATCTATGAACAAATCATCTGAAAGCTCATTTCTCTTTAGCTCTTCCACTCAGCTACTCTAAATGTAAAGCAGCCCCTTCGCATCCTGTAATAACGTAATTATAAATTCACAATTCACCAATTCCAAATCACGAAAACAATTTCGACCGCCCAACATGCAAGTGGGCGGGTAAGATTCCACAGCTTGGAAATTTTTTAAAAGAAATCGATGAATCAGCCCTCTTAGATTTAACGCTAATATGCTGTTATGATAAATTTACAAGCTCATAACTGGATGCTAGTTTGTTATTTGAAAAGTGACCAGATATATGAAAGTCCGGGTTCGGGTCCTGGTGCAGCACGGCATCTGAACTTTGGATTTGGAAATTAGTGTCACTTAACAAATCCTTAAACAAATGTGCAAAAGTACGGTGACCAATATTTAGTGTCAACCAAAAATGTGCTCTACTACAAGTTCCCCTTCTTTCAAACTAACCTTCAGCTCAATTTACCCATTGACTTGGTCACATCACAAAAGAAAATCTTGTGATGGCGCACGGACGTTAGGTTACTAGATGAATGAAAAAACCTATTTGGGATTATATCTAAAAATCCAAATTTGGCCAACACCCACCCTTCCGTTGGACGTTCTGACTTTTCTCCAGAAATGAGAGGATGTTGTTAATGCTGGGCCGGCTTCATCTGGCGGTCAAGAACTTACCTTAACTTACTAATCAGACTAAGGCCGGCGTGGCCTCTGTTGTGCATAGAAGTTGTTTCCATTGTCATCGGTCTATGGCTGTACCTCGCCAACCTCGCTGTCTGCGGAGGGTCCGCAGGTCGCCTTCTACTTGATCGATCCATCTTGCTCGTTGCGCGCCTCTTCTTCTTGTACCTTTCGGTTTGTTTTCGACTACCATTTTTACAGGGCTGTCGTCCGACATTCTTACGGCATGCTCAGCTCATCGTAGTCGACCGATTTTTGCGATGTGTACGATGGGAGGTTCTCCAAGCAACTGGTGCAATTCGTGGTTAATTCGCCTCCCCCATGTTCCGTCTTCCATCTGCACTCCACCGTAAATGGTACGAACACCTTCCGTTCAAAGACTCCAAGGACGCGTTGGTCCTCCACTAGCAATGTTCATGTTTCGTGGCCGTAGAGAAGTACCGGTCTAATTAATGTCTTGTAGATGGTCAACTTTGTGGTTCGGTGAACTTTGTTCGATCTTAGCGTCCTTCGGAGTCCAAAGTAGGCACGATTGCCAGCCATAATGCGCCTTTGTATTTCTCTGCTGGTGTCGTTATCGGTGGTCACCAATGAGCCCAAATACACGAATTAGTCTACTACCTCGATCTCATCACCGTCTATCTGAACTCGTGCTAGGAAGCTAACATTGTTTTCTCGTGAGCCTCTTCCCTTATTTTTTTTTGTTTTAAACGCATTAATCACAAGCCCAATCCTACCAGCTTCAGCCTTAAGTCTGATGTACGTTTTCGCCATCGTCTCAAAGTTACGTGCTACGATATCAACATGGTCGGCGAAGCCAAATAGTTGGACAGACTTTCTGAAGATTGTGCCACTCGTGTCTATCCCAGCTCTTCGAATCACACCCTCCAATGTTAAACAACAAACACGACCTTCCATCTCTTTGCCGTAACCCTCTTCGAGATTCGAAGGGACTCGAAAGCGTCCCTGATACTCGGACGACACACATCACTCGATTTGGGAGAGCAACTTGTAGGCAGCGCTCAGTAGCGTGATCACACGATAATTGCAGCAATCCAGCTTGTCGCCCTTTTTAAAGATGGGACATACTATTCAATCCATTCAATCCTCCGGTAAACCTTCCTTCTCCCAAATCAGGGTAATTACCCAGTGCAGCGCTCTGGTGCTTCACCACCGTATTTCAATAGCTCGCTTGGGAGTTGGTCAACACCAGCGGTTTTGTTGTTTTTCAACCGACCAATTTCCTCCTCAACTTCTTGAAGGGTTGTGGTCGGGGTCCTGTCATGTTCTGCGCGTGTTCCTAGATTTATTATCGTGCCACTTTCGTTCGCTGTAACATTACCGTACACCGGCGTAGGTGGTGTAGTGGTAAGCGTGACTGCTACTGGCACCCCAGTGGGTCTGGGTTCAATCACAGTCGACGTCGGTGGTTTTTCTGAGGCGAAAGAATCTGGTCACGTCTTCCTTTGGAATGGAAGTAAAGCCGTTGGTCCCGGCTCATAGTCATGAGTCGTTAGGTAGGGTCTAGGTGGTGGAGTCGTCTCCCTGGCGTCGGTGATTGTCACCGTGTGAGGAAATAGGCCGACGGAAAATAATAATAATAAAAAAAAACATTACCGTACAGGTGCTTGTCGAAGTACTGCTTCCACCTTTGAATCACCTCACACTCTCCTGTGAAAAGGTTGCCATCCAGGTCTCTGCACGTACCAGCTAGTATTTGCGTGTGTCGTTAGCTCGGTACTGTGCTTCCATTTCTTCGCGGTCTCGATCTTCTCTCTGTCGCTTTTTCCTTCGAAGAATAGAATTTTATCTGTTCCGTGTCTGTCTATACCGTTCCACATTCGCTCTTGTACGGTGTTGCAGCATTCTCGCCCGTGATGCATTCTTCACCTCTTCTAACTGCTTGCTTTCGCCATCAAATCATTATTTCGATTCGGTGCAGAAGTACCTAGTGTCACTAATGCAGTGCTACCAATTGTGGTTCGAATAGTTCTCCAGCCATCCTCAAGAATAGCAGCGCCTTCCGTTGGTAGGGCTGCTTCCAGCTGTGTATGCGCATATTCCTGGGTAACTCCCGGGGGTCAAGAAGGGCCTTACGATTTCCAACTTCATTGCTCAGGGGTAACGAGAGCAGTTCGAATAAACCAGTGAGCGTACTTGCTTGACTATTTTCGTCATGGTTGCTGCAAATCAACTGATAACGCTGTCAATTTTATTACACAATAGGGTTGCTACGATTGGCGATGCATAGGTGGGTTCACTACCAGGTGACATGTCACATGAAAATAGTTTATTTCCTTTGTAGATATTTCAAATCGGTTTTGTTATATTTGCAGCATTTTAGAAGCTTAAACAAGGCTGGCCCCTAGTTTCTCATTAGACTTAGAGCCAGGAAAACTCTGAGGAACGCTGGTTGGAAACTACACGACTTTACCGTGGACTTTCAAAATGGTTTTCATGATGCACCTTGATGACTGGCGTCGGTCAAAAATGGTTTCAATATACAGTATTACTCTGTTCTGTTCATTCATGACTACAAAACCATACGACTTTACAATGCTGTTCAATTACATTTCTATAAAGTGAAGCGAATATAAGTTCTCAATTGTTGCAGAACAAGTCAATTCCGTTGATGGCACCAAGAATTTATCATTTTTAGCTTAAGAAAAGCGAACATAATACGAGTTTTTACTCAATGCTCAAATTCACCCATTCACCAACGCTCATATGCAAACCTAAACTTTCTCAACTTACTCATCGTCGTCAATCTCTTCCTGACTACCAAAACAACACGTTCACTTTATAGCTATCGAAACGGGGATGAGAGCAAGCTGCTGCCCTCCAGAGTTGCAACGTTTTACAGATTGAAAAATAATACTGTTTGTGCAAAAAATCGTGACAATTATCGGCTTGCATCGCGGACTGCCTCTCAATCATCAAGCGTCGTCTTCGTCGTCGTCCAACCAAGCAGAAAGCAGCCCATCATCATCCACGGAAGAGATGTATAGAACAAAAGCACCAGCGGTCCCAAATGCTAAAGTATGTGCAAACTGGATATTACAACGCGAAAAGTACTCACGGATAGCTGTTGCTTCGGGCGCACATTATCCTGCCTCATGATGGTGCTTTCGCTGGAAGATGCAGTACATAGTGGGAAAAAAGTCAAAATACCATACTCGTTTCACATTTTTTCCCAAATCATGCCAATTTTGTCGCATTGTTCCACCGCCGCTCGGTGGTTTCAGGAAGACTCCCAGAGCATCATCACTTCTTCACAAAACGTTCGCGAAGCGCAACGAGCGCAAAGAGTTTACTCTCGTTTCTCATTATCGTCGTTATTATAACGGTTATATTAGTTTTAACAGTTTCACCAAGAGCTTTCCTTTCGGTTTTCCGAGCTGAGCAAAGGGTATGATTTTCAAACCGAACGTCTGAGGTTTGACCAAGAATGGCGAATCCACCCATCAGGCGTTGCCTTCTTCCTTTCAAGTCGGAACGAATTTGATTCCGGCACCTTCGACGGCTTGTCTCCAATTAACTACAGTCAGGAGCGATTGCACTTCTTCCTGATTACCACTGCCACGAAGTTGAGAGCGAAAAAAGGGTTTCGGTTACATAATGATATCTTACACCACGACTTGGTTCTGCTGATGGGGAATGAAAGGAATCACCTTCCATGCCACCACCGCCGTTCACTGTTGATATCATCCGATACCCCAGGTCGTTGGATACCAATAATTGCCACCTTGGTCTGCACACTCCTTATGCTCGTCCACGGCAATTTCAGTTTCCAACAGCTGGCTCATTTTGCTCTAAATTATATCCTACACGTTATAAATAAACGCACTATCAATTTAATATTTACTTAAACTCGGCCCGTCGGTACTCCCTTCTTGGCCCCGCACGTCAGAGTGAAAATCGTGAAGAACAAATCCGCGAATCATCGGCAAACCTTTCGACTGTTTGTTCTGCCTTATCCATGGATTCGTCTTTTATCGTGGGTAAATTAAATTAAATGAGGGAGAGAACAAGAGCTAAATACCACATGCTATCATTGGAGTGCTCATGAGCGCAGAGGGTTCCTACCGGTCGCTGTGGCGAAGACGATGTCAATTTGCTTGACTCGAGCTCGGACGGAAGAATGCAATTTTTGTGCGAATTATCCAGATTATTGCAGCAGCAGCAGCGGATTGCGTTGTTTATCGCGCACAGACAGTGCTCTGGGAACGTGCGCGCGCCCGCACGGATGGGACCTCACCGGCAGTAGCTACCAGTCGATGGTTGAGATGACCGACGACGGAGGCGACAACGACGCCGACTGGACGGTGGAAAGAGACAGAAAGAGATAGCTTACGATTTTCGAGAATTTAGGATGTGTTGGGAATGCAATTATTCGATATCGGAAGGTGTAGGTCACGTTCTCGTTTCTTGACACCTGGTATCGGGATTGTCGGGAAATGGGTAGAGGCTGAAAAAGATTATAATGTTAGCGCAGGCAGGTGATAGAAGGAGCTAATTAGTATTTCGTTTAATCCTAGTGTTATGCGTGATCTCAGGATCAACGTGACATGAAATTTTGCGCTTTCGGTAGAAGATCAGAAAGGAGAGGATAGAAATTATACTAGTCTATACTATGCTGCTTGGGATAAACTGGAAAAAAAAATGTGAATAATAATTGAATAGTTATCTCTTGAAACGTTTTGGAGTAATCAACTATCACAGCGAGCCCGAACGCAACATCCGGCATTCCAAAGCTGCCTTACAGATTTTAAATGCTACTGCTGTGAATGATACTGTTGTGATTGTTGGCGACTACAACCTTCCACATTTGTCGCGGTCTTTCGACGAAGATATCGGAGGTTACTTACCAACAAACGCTTCTTCTGAACAGGAGCTTGCACTAACTCAGTTCATGGTGGCCAGTGGACTTCAGCTAATTTGTGACATCCGTAACATCAACGAAAGATTGCTAGATTTGGCCTTCGTGAATAATGTCAGCAGCGTGGCAGTGATTGAAGCCCCTTCAACCATTTTCAAACCCGATCGCCATTAAAACCCATTCGCCTGTCTTAGAGACAAGTATGGTGGAATGCTGATTTACGGCATCACCGGAATATTTTTTTCGGCACATATTTTTTCGGCAAAGAACTTCGATTCTTTTCGGCACAGAACTTCACATCGCCGGACTCTTCTTCAAAGGCTAGAGACTCAATACAACGCTGATGTAGCTTCTTTCTCCGTGAGTATGTATTTCAAACTCAAGATGATTTGAAGGCCAATCCGTCATCTTTCTGGAACTTCATTAAAAATAGGGGAGCGTCAAATTCTATACCCGCTGAAATCTCGTTTGGAGGTGCCACTTCTCTCAAACACTGCACACCTCCGGAGTCATCTTCCTTGGAACATTTGTTCAACATTTTGTCATCTGAGTCGCGTCCCGAGCCGTTTTTCAACTTTTTCTTAAGCTTCCGCCTTATTACTACCCCAAAATCTCTCGATGGGCCGGATCTGCAAGCAGTTGGGTGGATTTATGTTTTTAACGATGAAATCTACGTTATTATCGCGGTACCACTGGATGACTTCCCGGCTGTAGTGGCAACCTATGAGGCCTTATGGGCTTTAATGAAAGGTAGTTCGCGGTTTTTGAGGCATTCTTCCTTGTACAGCTTCGAGTCCATCGTCCTAATTGGTCACGAACACTTTAGTCTTTGCTCCGCAGCTGCATAGTCCCTTGCCAAATCATCAGTTTTTTTTTTTGCAAATTTGTCCAAAACAGCAAATTTAAACTGCAGGAACATCTCGCCTCGTGCCGTCGCCATGTAGAATTTTCGGCCAGAAGCAGTCCGAAATCCATTTTGACGTAGGCTTCATCGTCGCTAAGCAGGCATCCTTGGTACTTCGTCAAAAACCTGCTGGTACAATTTCCGATCTAGAGTTTTGGTGACAAAATTTTGCGCCTGGGCAAACAAACCGATGTAAAAGAATTCTTGCAGTGGTCACTTTCCGTGCCGCTGCAACACAATATAGGTGATTCCGG
This sequence comes from Aedes japonicus, assembly GCA_034211315.2. NCBI lineage: Eukaryota > Metazoa > Arthropoda > Insecta > Diptera > Culicidae > Aedes > Aedes japonicus. The sequence goes on along the minus strand of JASCZW010000800.1, from coordinate 7,955 downwards.
AATCTAACTGAAAGAATTTTAGTCTTGAAGAGCGAAAGCTCTCCAAAGCCTTGGACAAAGTACAGCATGAGTTAACGCTAAAAAAACTGGAACAATTAGGATTTCCTGAATGACTGATAATCTGGTTACGCTCCTATCTCTATGGTAGATCTGCCCACATCAAGCCTGGATATATATATTCCTGCAGCTACGAGATGCCGTCCGGTGTACCGCAAGGCAGCCATTTGGGTCCTTTAATTTTTATTCTCTTCGTTAATGATTTATGCCACCGCTTACAATCACACCGACTAATGTACGCCGACGATCTAAAAAATTTCAGAACTATCAGGACCATGGCTGATTACACCGCTCTACAGTAAGGCATTGAAACTGTTTCAAAATTATGTCTTTTCAATGGAATGGAGATGAACGCTATAAAATGCGAGATCATAAGTTTCAATAGAAGCCGTTCGCATATAACTTTCCACTACTTGCTACATTCAGAAGTCCTTGATCGTCTCAACTCTATTAAAGATTTAGGAGTAACAATGGATAGTAAGCTGAATTTTGCCACAACAGTTCAATTCAATGGACGCAGTGGTTTTACGCCCCAACAAATAAAAAGCTGAATTTAACGAACATATTTGCATAACTTCCGCTTAAATTTTTGCCGTCCTTGACTTTATTGGTTTGGTGCGCAGTATCCTTGAATATGGAGTTCAAGCACAGAGAACAGACATTGATGTCCATATACCTTTTCTTGAAAAATATGTGTAAAAGTTAATATGGACAGCCGGTATAAGAAGCAAGTGTAGAGAAGAACAAACCAAATTTTTCAGATTATGGGCTAGGCTTTGTATTGATAATTATTTACATGACAGTTATCGCAAAACTGCAGCGCCACCTACCAGGAGCATAACGACATATATTTGAAATGTCGGTTTAAAGTTTTACTACAAGTAGCAGACCGAAGATGAACGTCTGTTCTCTGTGGTTCAAGTAGCGGCTTCCTATCATGCTGTACACGCTGACCGGCTAGAAAAAGTTCAACGTTACGATTTGCCAGATTTACCAGATTTGCCCTGCGCAACCTGCCGTGGAACGACCCTGCTCATATGAACAACGATGTCGATTTATGCCCTAGAACCTCTTCACCAGCGCACTATGACACTTAGACATAGGGTGTCTTCAAGAGATTTGATTTTTAAAATAAGATCTATCTTTTGGTTTGAGTTGTTACTAGGGTGGTCCTTTTTATGTTCATAATAAAAAATTTCAACTTTTTATTCTTATGGTTTCGAGGATTTTTTGCTTCATCAGAATTGTAGATATATTAATTTAATGAAACTTTGGTGAAGAAATTCTAATTCTATCTCATCTACGTATCGTTTTAAAACAGTTTTCCTAACTTTTCTTAGGGTGGGACTTGTAAAAACAGTTTTTTTGCTGTATCTTTTTATTTCAATTTGAATTTGGAAAACTCTGCATGGATGACTTTTTAGGGTATAAGGCTTAGGGACTTTTAGGTATCTGTTCAGCTTAGTCATCTATCACAGTGTGCTCAACAGATGGCGCAAATGTGTTAGTGACGATGATTTGTAGTGAATAATGTTTGTCTGTGATACGAATGTTAATAAATTAACGGAGATGGATTAATATAAAAATATAAACATTTTCATTAAAAACTCGAGTTGTTACGGTCTTTGGTGATAATTTTTAATGCTGTTGATCGAAAATTATGCAGAAAAACTGCAAAACTACCAAATTTAATAAAAAAATTACCCTAATTGGGACAAAAGGGGACAAACATTGCATAGATCTTGTAGATGGAAGTTTGTACTTTCAGTGTTACGGTCTCTGTGTTTGCAAATATTTGCAACAAAGAAATAAGATATCTTGCAAAAGCGTATATTTTTTTACACTTCAACCCCTACAACTTTTCTTATACAATAACTCAGCAACTATCCTGTATCTTCAAAATATGCGTCATTCTTTACCCTAAAATATATGCAGAGTTTTCAAATTCAAATTGAAATAAAAAGATACAGTGAAAAAACTGTTTTACAAGTTCCACCATAAGGAACGTTAGAAAAACTGTTATAAAACGATACGTAGATGAGATAGAATTAAAATTTTTTCACGAAAGTTTCATCAAATTAAAATATCTACAATTCTATTGAAGCAAAAAATCCTCTAAACCATAAGAATAAAAAGTAGAAATTTTCATTATGAACATAAAAGGACTACCCTAGTCACAACTCAAACCAAAAGATAGATCTTATTTTAAAAATCAAATCTTTTGAAAACACTATCTGTATAAAGTTAATGGTTTTCGAGTTATCGATTTTTGTCGTGAAATTTGTCCATTCGGACCATAGTGCAGCGGAGGATTTTTTGCTCCAGATTGTTTGCATTCGATGTATTGAGTAACCGGTTGTACTGCACCCATCTTTTGCAACAAATAAACTTTTATGATCCGGCTTACAGTTCCCCCGACATCGATAGCTTCTGTGGATTCCGAGGCACCGAACAGTCTTCGATGAAAATCATCCACTGCAAAGATGCCTCAGAAGATTCAATGAAGTAAGTCATTATATTCTTGATAATAATGTGACGAGAAACAAGTTTAAGACTCTTGTTAGCGATGATTAGCCGCTCCTAACATGAAGAACATACGCTGTTTTGAGCCGCCTCATACATGGATAACAGACGCTCAGATAGGCTGCACCCGTTGAAGACGGCAGCCTCCTTCCCCTGTGAGCACATGACCAAGGTCCCACCGGGGTTGGTTACCCAATCTTTCCAATGGTTACTCATATCTCAGACGGCACCACGTGGAGGTAGGGATAGGAGAAGAGACTAAGGATCGCAGTAGGAGCTATTTTATACCTGCAGGTACGCAAAGTACCAATGGTACGCATTGTCCAGTCATTTACCAACCACGCAAATATAACGTGCCCATATATCATCTTTTCATCGATTTCAAATCGGCTTATGATACAATCGATCAAGACCAGCTATGGCAGGTTGTTGATGGATTGTCGTGTTTGTTGTTGAACATTGCATTAGAGGTTGCGATTCGATGAGCTCGGATAGACACCAGTGGCACGATCTTCAGAAAGTCTGTCCAACTATTTGACTTCGCCGACGACGTTGATATCGAAGTTACGTAACCTGTGAAACGATGGCGGACACGTACATCAAACTTAAAGCTAAACCATCTACAAGACATTAATTAGACCGGTAGTTCTTTACGGCCACAAAACATGGAAATTGCCAGTGGAAGACCCAACGCGCCTTTGGTGTCTTTGAACGGAAGGTGCTGCGTACGATCTACGGTAGAGTGCAGTTGGAAGACGGTTATTTATTTAATTAAATATTCATACATTACACCGATTGACGATATGGACATGTTTGTACCAATTGTGCGAATAGCCGCTTTAAACTGTTTTAAACCAACCGTTAGATTACTTTTGGGGCCATAAACAGAGTGTGATGGAGGATTTCATTGAGAAAAAGCATATTTAAGTTACGCCTGAGAGCCAATTTTGGCCCATTTAAACCAACAGTAGGGTTTCTTACAAAATACGAATGTGCGATTTCACTGAGAAAACAGCTTTATTGGAGAAACAGTTTTACAAACTACTTTCTGGATCTAATATCAGCATCATGCTTCAGGTTGAGTTCTGAAGAGCAATACATTTTTATCTACCAACAATTACAAAGAAGGAGTTGGTGGAATTAGAGTCTCTAGAAGCATGAGTTTTATGCGGTCTTGTAATGTTATATGCTTCCACAGATTACCAAGAGCATCTACAGTACTGGACAAAATAAATAACAGTTCGATATCTTTGGACGAAAATTGTAATTACATATGTATTTTCAGAATCTGGATCTGATTTGAGCTTTGAGAGTGATATTTTCAACAAAAAATAGGGTTTATTGGGTGATTAAATTATTCGTTTTTTCATGGACACAATAAAGTAAGCACGTGTACGTGTTGAGGGTTCAAATCCCTCTAGGCCTTCTCCAGAGCTTTGAATGGTTTGTCACGGTTGGTCACGTTTCCTTTGTCAACGTTTTGATCCAGAATAGATCACAAATTTTCAATAGGATTCAAGTCCGGGCTTTAAGATGGCCATTCCAATAGTTCGATACATGAAGCACGGAAGTAGGCAGAGGTTTAGTGGGCGATGTAAGAGTCGGCAGTCATTATTCCATCTATTTTGACAAGATTGTCAACCCCAGACCACGCAAAGCACCCTCACACCATGATATTGCCCCCTACAGGCTTCACTGTTTTTTGAACATTTTTATCTGCAATTTTCTCCTTGGTTTTTTTTACAGACTCGTGTCCTCTTTTTACGACCAAAGAGCTCGAACTTGCTCTCATTACTCCAGAGAACCTGCTTCAAGAAGTCTAATGGCTTGTCGATATACCAATGGACAACGTTGAGACATGATCCTACAGGAGTCATAACTCGTTTTAAATAAATGCTAACCGCTAAACACAACAAACTCTTTAATTTGTGAATCAAAGGTTCGCTTTGAGCAAAGCTATTGTTATAAACTGTTTCATGAAGTTTTTTGCTCACAGTTTGATTGGACGTTTTTCTTGATTACATGGCTGGTGATCGACGGGTTTTTAGTCACTTCGCGGTCTTCTTATATATTTTTCGCACTCCTGCCTCACTTAATTCATATTTCCGAACGGTTTCTCTGTTTAAAAGGCCCTCTTGAAGGTTTTTAACGATGAGTGGATATATAGAGAAACTTGTGTTTTTCAGATCTTATACCATTTCTTTCTAACGGAAATGTTACTCAGTATTGTAAAAAGTGGATCTACTAAATTTTATGAGTAGATCCACTTTTTACGAAAAATAAGTAACATTTCCGTGAGAGAATAGGAGATAATATACAATTGTACTCAAAAATTTATTAAAATGAAACGGGAGTGTATATTAACATCAAAAACGTTTTTTTTTTCGACGTTTCTATGCGGTTCGAGGGGTAGGAAAACATTGTTTCACTGCACACCAAGATGTACAGTTGTGGTTGTAGTAGTGCGTACTTTATTTTGTTCAGCTGAAAAGCGACTCATGCTGGCATTTTATCAAACTATTATTAATATATGCAGTATAAAGATGCTTTAATGTTGTATAAATTTTATCAATTAAAAATGCTATTTTTTATCCATATGAACCGTATTGAAATATCTTATACCGAAAAAGCTATAGCGATTTGAATTTAATTACATCAGGTGTGTACATTATTTTGTCCAGTAATGTATTTTTTTCCTACAGGGGCAGACTTTGTCATATCCCCAATGATTTAATTGTCTCCTATCCGCTCAACTAACCAAACTTTCAAATAACTCTAGGCAGACGTCTTCAACATTTGGCAGATCGACAGGCTACCTATCCCTGTAGGAAGATGTTGTGAGTAAATTTAAACAAATTATTACTAATATCTTCACAATCAGCTTCTTGTTGCTTCCACAGTTGCCACAGTTGTCATTGAAAGTTACCAATGTCAGCTACCAATTTTGCATAAATATGATTATGTGGTTTCTCGGCCAGGTGCAATATCTCATGATCTCAGGATCGTGGTCACAGAGAAGGCAACGATTTGGATGGTTAGTCAACAAATTTTAGAACCGACATTCCGCAAACGCTTTAATAGCCCAAAATTTTCCCATATGACGAAATTGGGTTCAATCGAACATATTGTAGAGGTGCCTTTATTTGATCAAAATTACGAATTTTCTGAAACTTTCAAAACTTTCGCGTTGATTAATTAGCTTAAGAATCGAATGGTTCAATTTGTCCAGCAGTAATTACTGGCAATGTTCGTTTGGCTCCATTTATTCCTGGAAAAAGCTTAAGATGTAAAGCAGTAAATGATTGTGTCGTACTAAACTGTTTTTCCCTTGACATGTAAAAATTATTCATTATTGGATGTGTCCACTTTGCTATAGCCCTAACAATTTTATTTTTTTCAGCAAAACTGTCTAACACAAAGTAAGCAATCAGATGTCCACTACAAAAAAAACGGGGATGTACATATTATGGGGCCTACCGAATGCAGCTGGCAACGCCTTAAATCAGAAAATTAGAAAAGAAAACCATACGAAGACTACATTTAATAACACATATATTATATGGACGAAGTTGCATCCATGAATAAACCCAATTGGGCGCTTATAAAACAACATTAAATCCAAATCCCTCAAAAGTTTCTGACTTTATTAAATGAGTTGTGTGACTTTTCATGAAACATACTACCAAACATCTTCTTAAACTTATCTATGCAAGTGTACAACTAGTTAAATTTCGCTTCCAGCTCTAATACTTTATGAGTTATAATAAAATATGTAATCTATCGTTGCATAATAGGCTGAGCCAAGGGACACATACCCTACTTCAAGTTTACCGTGTTAGACAAATCATAACCATCAAAGTGAGCCGTGTTACCAGAAGCGAAAAAAAACGATCTTGTCATTTTTCTCAATTCGAACGGAGGCTGATTTTTTCCTTGGAGAACAAAATTGAATATATCTTCATCAAGATGGCGAAAATATCAAAGTTCAAAACCAAGAGATCAGCTCGATGCATCTAGAACAAATAAACGCGTTTTCGGGACCGGAACTGTTCCCTGTGACAACTTTGGAGGACAACCAAGATCTTGAAGGTTCGGAATCAACACCGGAATTTCATCCCTATATTCGCATGTTTCGCGTAAGTGTCTTTGCTTACGGGCATGTCCAAACGTTTTTGACCCTTCATAAAGGAGCTTGATCATTAGAAACAACAATAAAATCCTGATCAAATCGTTTTTCAGATTATTCATCGTGCGTAGTTGCTTGACGCCATCGTTGCTATAAATCAACTGACAATGGTGACACATTTTTTCTGCACACAACTGGGTTGCATACGATTGGAATGCAGCAGCAAATGCAGTCATATAGGTTCGTCTCAGTTAAACCGATGATATCGAAGTTGCAGTCATTGGAAGCGAGATACAGCTCATCAGTTTTTCAGTCCTTACACCACGAACGTTCTGGTAAGTTAGTTCATAAAATCTTCCGGGTTGACTCTAAGCATATTGCTACGAGGCACCAGGTGGGTCTTCACCGATTGCCTGCCAAACTTGGAAGACGTCTGCATTGAGCTGCCTCAAATTATAATAATCCGTCCACTATATCACAAAATATTGCGATTGGTTGAGTGGATTGGAGATAATGAAATCATTGGGTATAGGACAAAGTCTCCCCGATTTAGTGGTTCTAATGGATGAGTTTGGACATCAATAGATGTAAAATTGCTAGAAGACAAGAAAGGCATCTACGGACTCTTATTTTACCAGGTCCCTCAATCCTTGTTTTGAATGGATCAACGTGGGTTGTTCTTTAAAATAATACATTGTTTTCTATTTATGCATTACTAAATATATTATTCTGTAAATTTAAAATTTCAATCTCAACTTCAGTGAGTGAGATAAGTGAGATGAGTGAGATACCTTCAATAATTGGCTGCGTTAGTGTGAGATTAGAAAATATTAGATTACACCACGAACGTTCTAGTTCGAAATCTCATTGGCAAACAAGCTTGATGTAGTTATGATGATATCAGCAGTAGAACTTGTTCGGAGAGGATGCACCTTGACATTAATCGTGGTAGGCGCTTTTAGGAAGCCGAGAGAAATCCTCTGCACTTCCACGAGAAATTACTGGGATGTGGGATAGTTAGGGAAAGGTTAGCAGCAGGGTTCGTTTTGGTTAACGATACGCTGAAAATATGTAGCACATTTCGCCAAAAGCAAGGAGCTGCTCCAATGTTTACTGAAAAGAGACAAGCATAAAGAGAAACAAAACAAATCAAAGTAGACAAAATAAAATAAAATAAAACAGAATATTTGATATTGTCTTCAAAATATGGTAGAAATAAATTATTTGTTGCTTAGCAAACCAGCTCTCC
>JASCZW010000799.1:0-110358 GCA_034211315.2 Aedes japonicus | reverse complement strand
TAACTCAAAAAACAAACCAAACAGGCTATTCGCATGTTTAATTCAAAATTATCATTCAAGTTCATGCAATTGAATAAAGCCAGTTCTTATATAAATGTTTATCGCAAGTAATATAACAGTCTTCAGGTCTAGACCTTTTGTTGTACAGCTAACGCATTGCCTTCTTATACCCGCAACAACAATCAAATAATCTTTACCTAGTGCCTTTCTCTGCAATGTTCTCCCACGCTGTCTTTCGATCCCCTTAGTGCCATGAGCAACTAGTTGTTCTGCCAAGGGGACGAAAAAATGAATCAATGAACGAAAGCTTATGATTTCCCTCTAAAGTCTGTCCACGTTAAATTTTGGACGACAAAGTAATAGCCGGAGAAAAAATATTCGCATACTTCAACAAAACCGATTGTTTATTTCACAATAATAGAGTTACATCTACATTAGAAACAGTCGGTTTTGATGTTAATCCTTCTATCTGCAAAATTCTTGAACTTTCTGTGGTACACCCGCCAGCAGGTTCCGTACTGTTTCCTCAGATAGGCCTGCCGTTACGATTTTCCATCTTCTCTTGAAATCATCGGTACCGTTTACTTTCTTCTAAGTTTCGAAGAGTTTCCGCTTAACTAGATCCCAATACTTCTCTATTGGGTGAAGTTTTGGACACTTTGGTGGATTGGCTGTTTTTGGCACGTATTTGACCTCTTGAACCTTATAGTCTTATACCATGCCAGGACGGATTTTGCTTAGTGACAAGAGGCCAAATCAGGCCAAAATAGAGCTGCGTGGCTTCTGATAAACGGTAGCAACCGTTTTTGCAGACCTTTTTTATCGTACACATTATTGTTAGTGCCGGTAGAGGTAAAACTTTCAGATTTTCGACCACAACTACATATGGCCTGCCAAATTAAATACTTCTTTGGGAATTTGGACACCTTCTTTGTCCGGAAAGGCTCTGCAATGGCGTTATTTTTCAACGTGGTATAAAAAGCCAGACCCGGAAGCTGTTTTATGTCTTCGACTACGTATGTTTCGTCGTTCATTATGATATGGACTTTTTTGCTTGTCATCACGGTTGGGGATTTCAGTTTGTACGCCTTCAGTCCTTGCCTCTGCTTCACTTTTTGTACGTATGATTTGGACTTCCCAACTTTGCGTGCTATGGAAAAAATGAGACACACTAAAAATTCATTTTAAATCGGATACTTCTCAAATTTTCAGGGATTGAAGAACTATATATTAGCTATGTTTTGGCATAATTTATCTATTGAATTTTCTAGTCTAAGCTGAATGCTCGTACATTTCTCTTAACACTGCTCATGAGATCTTGGGTGAGGCTTTGTCCATCTTTCTTACACAATTTCTCCCAGTTTTTCTTCAAAGCTTCATCGGTTTTGAATGTTTTTCCGCTTTTCTTCAACTTCTTCTTCATTATCGCCCAAAACTTTTCGTTAGGAAGAAGTTCTGGTGTATTTGGCGAGTTCGCCTCCTTCGGAAACACATTAACGCCCTTCGTTTCGTACCAATCCATTACAAGCTTGGCGTAATGGCACGAAGCGAGATCCGGCCAGAACAGCGTGGGACCACGGTGAGAGCGGAGGAAGGGCAGCAAGCGCTTCTGCAAGCATTCCTCTCGATGAATCTGCCCGTTTATGGTCCTGGTTGTAACGAACGGCTTGCTGTACCGTCCGCACTCGCAGATTGCCTGCCACAACAGGTACTTCTTCGCGAATTGGTCCATCTTTCTCTTCCGGAACTTTTCCGGAACCTCCATGCGAGACGTACCGACAAAAAACTCGAGGCCGTGGATTTTTTTGGTGTCCGCCTTGTTATATGTCTCGTCGTCCATGACGAGACAGCCTGGCTTGACCAGCCATTCACGGTACAGCTTCCGCGCACGCAATTGGGCCACCGTGTTTTGCTTGTCAGTCCGGTTTGGCGTCTTCCTGACCTTAAAATCACGTAGCCCAGCCTACTTCATGGTCTGCTGAACGAACCACTTCGACGAATTGACCTTTTTGGCCACGTCTCGGGTGGAAAGGTTCGGGTTGTTCTTCAAGTACTGCCTTATCTTCCGCGCCTTCTCTGGGTATTCCGTTTTCGGTTTTAGGCCGCTTCCAGCGCGCCGCTCGATGGTCTTCGTCTCCTGGAACATCTTCACAACGCGAGACACGATGGAATGGTGGATTCCAAGCCTTTTTTCGATCCATCTGTGCGACTGACCAGGATTATCGATCACTGCGCCCAAGATTTGCTGGCGTAGCTCTTCTTGTTTCGAATGCATCTTGAAAACTACTTGACAGATCACGAACATTTTGCACACATAAACATAACACTCTAAACTAGTGTAACCCAAAATTTCATCAATGTTTATCCACGCGATAAAATGTTACACCCAAAACAAAGTGTCGCATTTTTTCTGAGTCCAATCATTAATAAGAATGTAAACATGTTGTGCCACGAAATAAAATGGAGAGTTTCAGCTGTCATTTAAGTGAAACGTTTCAGCGATCCTTGAAATTTTTCAAGATCTACAGTGAAAGAAAAGTGTCCAAAATTTAACGTGGACGGGCTTTAGCAGCATAGCATAGAACAACTGTTGAACAAGCATTTGGAAAGGAACGATAGTCGAATAAAGCAGGTGTTGCTGACAATTGTAACATGCATCTGCAAATCTTGGTGATTTAATCAAAAATTTCGGCTGAAGGCTGCTATCTTCCGCTCCTCGAGTGCCTCACTTTTCTAAAATTTTACTCCACTTGGTCTAAACAGACATCATGAGGCTGCGTACTTTTGCGCCTGTTTCTGACTGGATTCGAGGCAAACGCATTTTTTTGCGGGACTGTTTTCCGGTTTCATACCAATGGACTACCGATCTTATCAGTGTTTCTACATGGTACGCTTAGTATGAGAAAGTTTACCAAATCCCACGGTCTAGTGGAGTCCATTGCACGACTTCCGGCAGTAATGCGTCTCCGAATTTCTCTGCTGCAGTTGTTATTGGACTTCACTAATGAACTATTAAATTTTTCCACCACCTCGAATTCATCTTTGTCAATTATCACAGTTTGGCCTATCACGATCGGTTCCTCCTGTCAACATATACCTAATCCTCGATGTATGGTGCACTCTGCTAAGATTTCAAAAAATAGGTGAATTCCTTTATGTCGCACTGTAATAATCAATATTTCCTTTCCGATATTCATCGTATATCGATCATTGGTCAACCCCGTTTGTTCCAATACCTGAGCCTCGTTCATTAAATATTCACCACTCGAGAAAACAACCGGTCTCTTCGTGTCAGATCAACCTTCAACTTTGATCGATCTCGGAGATTTCCCCTGGCACTGAGCATACTTGTACCCAGAGCTAGGTTAGACCATGCTGTTCTAGCGTTATTGCATTCACAGTGACATTATGAAGTGGTTTGAAGTGGGTTGTGTGCATGTTTTTACTGCCATAAGCATGTCTTCTTTTTGCCCCCTTCAAGCCATGCCAAGCAAAAAATGCCATCATCTCTTGAGTCAGGTTTTTTCCCCGCTCGTTGCGATGTTTACATACGATATGAGGTTGTTGTGAATGGAGGAATGAATATCGCAAGCAAAAGTCAATCGGTCATGTTTGATGATAGATCACAATATCACTAAATTGCTGTTTGTAAGGTGAGCAAATGGTAGGTTTGGCAAATGTGTCGATTTGTGCAGCCTAGTAATTTGGGAGGTAGAGCCACACCCCAAGTTGATCGAACGATGTCGTATCATTGTAAACTATAATCATAACGTTTTGCTTTCGGTTTGAAGCTCTGCCTTCGAGCTCCAATGCTATTACTTCAACAATCAACACCTACTTCCCAGGCAGATGAACAGTAAATCTAATCAGTGTCAACTGAAGGAGACGTAGATTCCATTAGATGGTGACGTTTAAATAGCTAAGCCACCGTAAATCACTCACTTGTCAGTCACTCAGTTCTGCGGTGTTGCTACATCTCAAGTTCGTTGTTTGTTGCCTACGGAGACATCAGCCAAATTGAATCGCAAAAAGCATCACGAAACGAACCTCATTGCATGCAATAGTTGACGCTTTGGGAATTCTAAGCTCAAGTTCGCTCGAGACTGCAAAACATCAAATGCATCTTGGAACCCCTCACGTAGCTGGCACCCATGGCAAGCGCCACCACTTTGGATCGATCTATGCCGATGCGATCGCAGTTGATGTCCCCTGAAGCGTTACGGCAGCTGATGGCAATGAAGACACGTGCCCCCATCGACCGATACATGCCATCATAGACTCTCACCTTACCCATCGACCGGGTGGCACTTGCGGAAGGGTCGCCAATTGAGGAGCAGTGAATAAAAACACTGAAAATTGCACGCTCTGGGGTTTCGAAGGAGGTGAACCGATTTGATCGCGAATTAAGCATTCCAGTCGGTGAAGTCGATCCAAATGTTTTAATTGCCGATCGGTGCATGTTATATGCTTAGAAAGGTCAGACCTTGTCTATTGGACCTTGAAACGGGTCGCAAAAAAAAATCAATAGACGATCTGCATATTTAGAGGTTAAGTTAGCAATTGCAAGGGGTACACACAGATAGCTACGGTTATTCTACTAACATTCAGCCCCAGTGAACTCCGAAGCTGGCTCATCAATTAGCGAAGGGCGATTAAATGTAATTACGGCAATTGCACCTTGTAGCTTGTAGCTGGAGGTTGAAGAGAGCATTATTATTTTAGACGCAACTGGTTGTGAAAATTGTCGTAAAATGGTTCGGTTCACATAAGCACAGCACATGTCGGTGGGCAACGGTTTTCTTTCGCAGCTAAGCGCAGCTAATCGTATCACCGGTTTCGCGTGAAATAGTTCTCATATCGCGATTATCATTGTTTTCATTACGCGCCGGTCTTGGGAAATGCACTTCCCGTCTCTGGTCGTCAATCGACCGATCAGCGAGTTCTACACACCGCCCTGCACAGGTTTTACCGCTTGCAGACACGCAAACCCGTCGCAAACTGCAATGAGGCGGTTTCAGGGTGGAGGAAGGGAGTCTTGGAGGATCTGTTGTGTCTAGCGTCTTCTGTTGGGGCAAGATTGATGACGATCGTAGTTAACATGAATGATTGGGCAATTAGTATAACTAGTTGAACCTGTTGCTGGAAGATGTTCATCGGATAAATGGGACATCTTTGGGGATTAATTGCCGTTGATACTCAGAAATAAAATATTTGTGACAAGGTATGCAAGGTTAGATGGAAGTTCGACTTTCACAGGGAGCTAGCGGAGGTTGCAGGAAATACGACGATTAAAACTCGATATTATGCTAGTTTAATAGCTAAAAATATCACTAACCGTTTGTTTGTTTTTACTTTCGTTTCAGGTATGTAAACGCGAGAGAATCATTGTGAATCTTTCGATTATTTGGTGCCCCAGAATATATGGTCAGGATATCAAGGCAAGTCGTGGTAGACTCCATAAATTTCATCTTGAAAGCATAATAGCTTCTAAATGTTTCGTACAGACTAGCTAAATATGTACCAGAACTGATGTATATTCAAGATTTCCACTGTTAATTTTGATTGGACTTTAAAGCCAACACTATAGGACGCTGTCTTGGGGACACTCGCAAAGTGTGAAGTCGGTTTCATTGGGAAAAGTAGGCTATTTTTAACAACGCGAAGCTGTTTCAAACCGATCTAAACCAACAGTACGAATGCTGTTGAGCACGAGCATAAGTTTGGCGTATTGACCATCTGCTATTTGCTGTTCTTTCTTGATCGAAGTCAGTTGAAGTTGCAAAGAACCACCAGAATGTCACTTGGACAGCAGTGTATAAATCTCAGAAGTGCGTTTTCAGGTAACCTCATTTATAGATCAATTAGGGAAGGAATCTTAGTTCGATACTCGTTGCTTATATAGACGGTATAGACTATTGCACCCCCACGAGTATCCTCTTAGGAACGGAATTTGTTCGTGAAAAGGCTATTTTGTAGGTGTCAGTAATAGTAAATGAAGTTGTTTATCTGTATTTTTATGCTTTTTTCCATTTATAAGATTAAAAGGACATGCATAATAGAGATATTTCAATAAAACTACCGATTTAAACCAACAGTAATGATGCTGTTGGGGCCCTTTTAAATTGTGATGTTGATTTTTAAATAAAATAAAAAAAGAACATGAGCCATGAGCTAAGAGTTTCGAGATATTGACGTTTGAACTTATATGACTGGTTGTAGTCGCACTCAAGAAATCTTTATGTTTAATTTATTTAAAATAAGCTGTGGATTACTATGGAATAAGTTATTTTCAAATCACTTTATTTTTATTTTTTATTGACGAAATATGCTATATTATTTCTAATACGCTAAAATAAATATGCTTTGCAACATTGCCTTTACAAAAGGGTTTTTATTTCCTCCAACAAATTCCTTCAAAGAGCATGTGGTTGTTGGAGAGAAGAGGGGGAGTAAAATTGCTTAGGCATCATATACCGTAAGGGCCTGTCCATCAGCCACGTACTCATTTTTGAAAATCTCCCTTCATAGATTTTATTCCATACATTGTTTTGAAATTTTGTGAGGAGCGCAGACTTTGGTCAGACCCTCCCCCTCTCTCCCAGAAAAGTCCACATAGTTTATGAACAGCCCATAATGGATATTATGACAAAATGCTGACAAATAAGCACTTGTTACCTGAATATACGGTCCTCTCTTAGCTCAGTCGATAAAGGCGCAGCTACAAAGCAAAATCATGCTGGAGGTGGCTGGGTTCGATTTCCGGTCCCGTCTAGGAATTTTTCGTTAAGGATTTTTTTTGGACCCCCTGGACATTGGTTATGATTGTACTTGCCACACAGTCATACTAATACAAACATGGTGCCTGGCATCGAAAAGCTGTCAATTAATAACTGTGGAATAGCAATTAGAACACTAAGTTGAGAGCAACCAATAAGCCAAAATTGTGAAAGCAATAAGCTTGCAATGCTAAATAAGAACCTGAATATGCGGTATCCCAGGAATGGCTTAAAAAATCTGGTGACCTTGTAATTTTCAATGTCTGAGGAACAGAATTGTTTTATAAATCACACTTTATTTATTCAACGAAAATTTCTGTTTTGCTTTTTTTTTAAATTAAATTTTCATATATTTTGGCAACACTGCCACCCCTTAAAAGAATATATTTTTTAAATTTATTGCAAATTTTTTCCTAAGAAGCATTCAGTATCTTGTTTTTAGGTCATTGGTTTTCAATTCCAAATGCAAAAATCTAAGGAACGAATTTAATATTCCATGAAATATTTGCTACTAAAGTTTCATGGGAGATCGTTACTTCTTTTACCTTCCTCGGATATTAAAACAACTGAAACATAAAACATTAGGGTTAATATTAACTCGGATTTCAACCCTTTCTAGAATTGTGAAATTTCCAACGTAGGACGCTAATGTTACGTAACCACATTTGAAAGGGTTATGGTCTCAAAGCTGCATCTTGATGGTGGAAAAACGTGATTCTAATAAGGGAACGTCCACTAATTACGTCACACAAAAAGCGACTTTTTAAAACACCTCCCCCCGGGTCCCGTTTTTTGTATGGACCGTCACGTTTTCCCAAGCCCCCCCTCCGCCCCTACCACGTGACGCAATTAATGGACCTACCCTAATATTGGCCACCGGGAATCTGATACAAAGAGAAGGAGGATTTGATGTCGATGTGTGAACAGAATAGCATACAAAACATTCCAGACTAGTTGTAGAGAGTTGCCGTCTAGGACAATGTTGCTTAGAATGTCATTTGTCGTCTTTTCACTTTATCATTTTATTCAAAAAAATTCTCAGAGATGGCGCTGCAGTCTATCTTAGCCAAATGAACCAAGGCAATCCCTACACACTTAGATTTTTTTACAGAAATCTGTAAAGTATTACCGGATTCTCAACAGCTGAACGTTCGGTAATCCAATTTTACGGATTTCGGTGAAATTTTACAAATATCTGTAAAAAAATTACTACATTTCGGTAAAATTTCACCAAAATCCGTAAAATCGGATAACCGAACGTTCAGCTGTTGAGAATTCAGTAAAACTTTACAGATTTCTGTAAAATAATCTGAGTGTGTAGAGAATTGTCGTCTTGTACAAAGTTTCTCAGTACAAGTGTTTTTAAGAAAAAAGTTTTTTTAAAAAAGTAAATTTCCTAAGTATGTCATTTGTCGGCTTGTCAGATTTGCATATTAGTTCCAGATCATGCCTCTGTCAATTGAAGCTCTCGAGAGTTACCATCTTCGGCGAAGTTTCTTATTGTGAAATTTGTCGTCTAAAGCCGCGTGTATCAGAAAAAAAAGATGACAGTTTTCAGAGTTTTGTATGAAGGTCTCTTGGTGTTTTAAACATTACCGCACACTCAGATTTTTTACAGAAATCTGAAAAATATTACTGAATTCTCAACAGCGAACGTTTGGTAATCCGATTTAACGAATTTTGGTAAAATTTTACAGAAGTCCAGTATTTTTTTTACCGATAACTGTAAAATTTCACCGAACGTTGAGCTGTTGAGAATTCAGTAAAATTTTACAGATTTCTGTAAAAAAATCTCAGTGTGTGGAGAACAACAAAAAAACCTTCCTCAAATTTTTACCATCTGAAGCTTAGGATCAGTTAAACAACAATGTTTTTTTTTTGTAAATTTTCCATTGTCAGTGTTTTTTTTTACTCTTCTTTGAAGTTTTCCTCCACTGTGAAAATTGTTGTGGACATTTTTTTTTGATAGTTTTTTATGCCATATTTTTGAGAAAATTTGGGGAAAAAATACTTTGTTCTACGATGTTCCACTCTAATGGATAACTGGCAACCCCGAATTTTTATATATTGTTTTTTCATAAACCCATAAACTCTACTCGTGGACAATATTTCATGCAAACGTTACTCAAACCTTAACGATAATAAAACAAACAACCCCATCTGATAACTGCATTTGAGATATAGATAAACGGAAGGTTTATTGATAAAGATATATTGCAGCGCCATCTCTGCAGCAAGATCTGGAACAATAGAGAACAAAAATCTTACTCCAATTTGAAAAGTGTGTGAGAAATTTTACAGTCACTTCAAAAAGACAACACATGTAGCAACATCATGGCGGCGCTGCTATCGCAAATTTCCTAAGCTGATGTCAGTGGCAAATATAAATTCTGTAGGTTTCCTTTTTGGGCAACACATTTGTATTGCCTGCTTTGCTTTTTTAGGAAATTCATCTCACGCTTAATGCAATTTCTGATTTCACTAGAATATTATTTTGGGATGGTTCTTCAAGAAAAATTGTCTAAATAGAACTAAAATAACTCTAAGGAAATGCTTGGTTTATTATATCATGTTACCAAAAACGGAAACCTACTTTATTTGTACTCACCACTGGCTAATGCAACATGCTGTTGTACAGCGTTAGTGTTTTAACGAGGTTTTAACGTATTTTGATTTGAATATGTACGCCATTTTTTGAAGACAATTTCTTCCAACTCAGATGTGTGTTCAATGTGCTGGAGCAAAAGACGACAAATAACATACTGAAATTTTTTGCTCAAGGCGGCAATTCTCTATTGCTTCATTTAGCAAAGATAGACTGCAGTGCCATCTCTGGAGCATGATTTGGAACTAAAATGATTATGTCAAAAGACGTTCCGTTACGCACTGAGACTTTGTTGAAGACGCGAATTCTCTACAATGAGTGTACCTAGACAGGTTCCCATGGGGGTTCGGGTCTCGAGTGGCGATTAACAAAACTTGCCACAAAACATTGAGCAATATCCTACTGAAGAAATTTAATGAATTTTGAATCCCATATTGCCAGGTTTTCTTTCTATGTTCATGGCTACTCGGGGCTCCACGGGAACCTGTTCCGAAATGGCAGGTCCGAGGACAAATCATCAGATTGCCACTAAACGTTGATAAATATTCTCCTGGAGAAATTTTATGAATTTTGATACCCATATTACCAGGGTTTCCTTCTAAATATGTTCATGACCTCTCGAGGCCAAACGGGAATCTGTTCCGGAATGACCGGCAATGAAACAGCCTTCTGGAGAAATTCCATAAATTTTGAAAGCTATATTGCCAGGATTCCCTTTTGAAAATGTTAATGGCCACTCGAGGCTCCACGGGAACCTGACAGTTCCGAAAACAAATATTCGATAGCCACTAAATGTTGAAAAATATCCTACAGAAGAAAATTCATGAATTTTGCCGCCCGTGTTCCAAGAGTTTTCTTCTGAAAATGTTCATGATCACTCCTGTTACAGAATGGCCGCTCCGGTGACAAATCGGCTTATGGCCCACAATGGAATCGACAAAGTTTTAACGAATTTTTCCAAAGATTTTGACATCCGTTCCCGGAAATTCAATTGATTTTCCCAAATAACGTCTCCGTACCGCACCACAGCCCAGGAAATCAAATTCAAAGAATAAAATAAATCCAAAAATCTTGAAAAAATATCTCAAAAAATTCATAGAGAAATCATTTTGGGGCACACACACACACACACACACACACACACACACACACACAAACTGACTTTCTGTCTGTCATCTGTCACTGCAGTGTCAGTGTCAATTGTTTTCTTTTGCTTCATATGCCTAAAACCAGCGACTGGATAGCCCTGAAGAAAATGAGTATATTTTTTGGCTCAGGAAGTACTAGCACACCGGTCCCAAGCTCGGTCCCAAGCTCAATGATTCGCCCCTAATAACGTAACTCGCACCAACACACCCTCAAATATTCTGTCAAGATAACATAGCGAATCAAAACAAAGCCAAAGATACAAGTACGGAAAGGTACTGAAAGGCGCAAGAGTGTGTAGCATGGTGAAGACTGCAAGATGTACTTCGGAACTAGGGGCTCCACAACAGTGAACCAATTTCAAATCACTGAAACTAGCCGGAAAGATGCCCCTGAACATCTGGAACGGAAGCATAAACCAAATTCCCTGAAAATATCTGGTGTAGCAAGCAATATGTTCCTGTGGGTTAATGTCTCAGATTTTCGTAACTACAAGTACCGTACGCCAAGATTTACCGGCAAGAATGCCTATAAAAGCGGTTCTTACCTTTTTCTGAGGAAAAATGATTTTCAATCCTTGTTCTGGCCAGATTTGGTCATATGTCATTACGCTAAAGATACAATCACTTGGTATGAGCAAAATAACGTTATTTACGTTCCCACGTTGTAAATAACGTTATTTACGTTTACGTTGTGTGGATTGAAATTGTCCAAATCTCCGCCCAATTGAAACATACTGGTCAATGGTCAAGGGAAACCTAAAAATGCTAGGTGGAGAGGTACCAACGATCCAATAATATCGTTCTAAGTGGCTTATTGCTTCGAAAAAAAATGACAAGGACACCGTGTAAAGATTGATGAAAAGAGTGAACAAGAAGTGCGTGCAACAGCTTATGGAAATAAATCCAGATAAATCTATAAACTGTTGAGCTAAGTATAACATTAATCTTTAAAATTAAATGAATAATATCAATCAAAAACATGCTGTTGATTTTCTAAAATATATTTTGTATGTCCGGATTTTGGTGTGCACGGCCTTTATTTATATATATGTTTCGATCAAAATTTGGTCGACTTAAGCTGCACGCGTTTCCTTTCATCGTGCATTAAAATTTTTTGCACACCCTCATTTTGAAGATGTGCGCGTGTAGCATCATGCCTCTATTTTGATTTTGAGATTAGCACTTCAGTTATCAAAATGTCGTCGAAGGAAGAGAAGCAACGCATCAAAATTTTGCACGTGCATGGCGAAAATCCAAATTACTCTCACGCCAAGTTGGCGAAATTGTCGAATGTGGCTAAATCAACTGTTACCGACGTATTAAAAGTGTTCGGTGAACGTTTGTCGACACCCAGGAAAGCTGGATCGGGGGAAAACGAAAGCCGGAGGTCACAGTGACGACAAAAAGAACTGTCCACTGTTTCGAGCGCAACCTCAACCTCTTTGTCCGAGATGTCGCAAAGAAGCTGGGAGTGGTGCCTTCAACCGTGGATAGAGCTAAAAACGAGCGGGATTGTCGACTTACAAGAAAGTGGTGACTCCAAATCGCGACGATAAACAAAACACGTCGGCAAAAGCACGATCGCAAAATTTGTACACGACGATGCTGACGAAGTTTGATTGCGTGGTACAGGACGAAGAAACTTACGTCAAGGCAGACTTTAAACAGCTTCCTGGACAGGAATTTTATACGGCAACCGGACGGGGAAAGGTGGCAGATATTTTCAAGCACATTAAACTGTCAAAGTTCGCGAGGAAATATCTGGCGTGGTAGGCCATCTGTACCTGTGACCTGAAGAGCACGTTTACATTGCGACCGGAACCGTCAACCAGGAAATTTATCTGAGCAAGTGCCTACAAAAACGTCTACTGCCTTTCCTAAATCGACGCAATTAATCCGTTCTATTTTGGCCGGATTTGGCATCTTGCCATTACGGAAAAAAGGCCATGGAGTGGTATGCTGCCAACAACGTTCTAGTGGTGCCCAAGGACAAGAACCCTCCCAACACGCCAGAGCTCCGCCCAATCGAACAATATTGGGCCGTCGACAAGCGGAACCATAAGAAGACTCAAAAAGCTGTTGTGAGCGAGAAACAGGCGAATAAAGTGGACAAGGAGACTGTACAAAATCTTATGGCAGGTGTTACACGGAAGACCCGGCATTCGGTAAAAAGGAAGCTTAGTTGAATATTTCTCCTATATTCGGTATTAACTGAACTTGAAATAGAAAAAGAATTTGACTTATTAATAAAAACTTTGATCGACTCACACACACAACTGTTTCACCAAATTTTTATCGGAACACCCTTTAGAAGATATTTCTCACATATTCGAATCCAATTATGGTAAGTTTCGTTTCAGTCTTTCACTTCGTGCATGCTGGGATATTGCACGCATAGACAGTGATACTCAAGTATTACATCAATTCTAAAATTTTACAAAAAATATTAAAACAGTTTATTTAAGACATTGAGTCTCCTTATTCTTTTTACTACAGCACTGATGGCCATTCTGAAAACCGAATATAATTTTTTTTCAAGTATTGGATCAAGCGCTTGCATAAGTGCGTTGCAGTCGATGGAGAGTATTTTGAAAGAGACAATATCGATTTTGATGTATTTTCTTGTATTTATAATTGCCTGAATAAATTTTGGGAACTTTTTGATCAAGGGAAGAAGTAATAGTAAAAACAAACTACTGTTACGCTAGTAGATCTTGAGTTCTGAACTTCAGCATTATTCGATTTCCTTGATAATCTTATTTGGTCCGTGTGTTTTATTTCGAAAGAGTCAATGAATATAGATAGCATTTCGTAACTTAGTCATTCCAAAAAAAGGTACAGTTACAACTTAGATCTGAAGTTCTATGCTGCCCTGGACCTGGACGGCCTAGCACTTGAAGGAATTATTCAGTTTCAACCATACATCAAAGTTCATCTAGGTAAATAATGCCTGAGAAAATTAAGGTATCAATGTTAAATATAACTGCTTCTTCCTGACCTAGCTGAGGTAGGCTCCAATTCAGTGTTTAATATAAACCAGCTTTGAAAACCCGTATAAGAAATGCATATTTCTGGGGATCATGCATTAATGGAAGATTGAAACCATTTCCGTCGACCGTTTATCAATCCCGTCACATGTATTCTTCAGTTCATAGTCAAGCTCGTATTTCATCCAAACGGTAATCACCACCAATATCGTTGATCCCTTGTCATTTATATTTCAGCCGCGTCCGCGCGCGCTCGAACTTCAAGTTCAAACATCATCTGTGCCCTGAAGTAAAATCGGTTCCGCACTCACGAGGCGGCTTTTGCCACGCCGACTTCGTTCGACTCTATAATCATCCCCTCAAATAGGCAGTCCGGTTTGCCGTTGGTCAACCATTCCATAACCATCGGAGCCACCCGGATGATCCATATGCTGGGTGATCGACTTTGAACTTACCACTAAAGCCGTTTTCCGATCACGCCAACTTCTCTTTCAAGACAATCACGAAGTCAAACAAACGATTTCACAGTTTCAGCTTAGGTCGGAGACTGATCTACGTTTGCACACTGAAGTAAAGTTACACCCGCTTTCAACAGAGTGTGTATTGAAATGCGGAACGGTGCAAGATTGGATGCACATTTGCATAACGTTGGAAATCTCCACCAACCCAGTTGACCAGTCAGTCAGTGGTGGATGGCCATCGATCAAGTAATATGAACTTTCAAACTCTTCCCCGGTCTCCCACCATATCTCGGCTGACGGCTGATGATGGGGGAACAATAAAAACCGTCAGCATCTCGGGGAAAGGCATGTGCTCTGGCTTTGGTATTTGCCTAACCAAGATGAAGGTAATGAATCATGCGCACATTTCGTCGTCGCATTCCAACGAACGGAGACGTGTCGTTTATGGCACTTCTTTTGTGCAATTTGAGTAGGTGCCTCTCTACTGGGTTTACGTCACCTTCGATCGGTTGATTGGCAATGTAAACTTCTCTGTTCTGCAGCACTGCAAGTGCGGAGAATGTATGTATTCTGCTAAACGATATGCAAAGCGAATCGGGATGCAGGTTCGTGGCGCGTTAGACGGTAGAATGCAATCTCGTTGTGGCACGGCCCAGCAGAAAAAAAACAAAGCGCAGGAGAACTCGAATCAATTTACCGTTTCCATAGTAGATCATCGATTAGACTGTTTGAAAACTACCTTGAACAGCGGATCTCAATCTTTAAATAAATCCTGTGCTGTCCATCGCATCATATTCCCTAATTGCGACCTCAAATTATGTGTCTTTGGACCGGAACCAACGAAGCACAACTTCCCCCATTTAGCCGTCTTCTTCTGCGAGGGTCATCAAACAAAACGACTATCTTTCTAACTGCCCAACGTGGGCCAAAGATGGCGCCGGACTAATTTCAATGATGACCCCCGAAGCGATGGCATCAGTCAAGATTCGAGAACAGAAGGAACGGAAATAGAGATGACTAAAAATATCTTACTACGAACCTTTCCGTTTGCGAATCCACAACGAATTTGCATAAACAAGTTTTCGGTCAGTCCCATGGCCTTTGACTTTGCGCTGGAAATTTACTTTTTCCTGATGATGAGTTTATGCATGTAAGTACCGTAGGCATCCAACACTGCAATCGGTTCGTTCTTCCGATGCTGTCAAAAGGGGTGCACCTTACTGTCGAAGTGGTGAGGGGCTGCTCAATTCCAGTCACGCAAATGACGACCTAGGCGATGGATGAATGTTAACAATAGTGCAAGTACATCGTGGCGAACGGTATTTCTTGGAGGTAACAGCTCAGTGATGGACGGAGGCATAGACAATGACCTTCGGCAAGTCATTTGTTTACGCTTCGTTGAAACACGCACGGAGAAAGAGAGGGTGGGCATTGCTTCTTCTTCTTCTAATGGCATAGGGTTATGAGCTAGTACTTGTGTTTTTACCGGAACATGATCCTACAGGTAACTTTGTCTTAATGACTTCTTAGAAGGAACGGTGCAAAAGAATGAGAAAAGGGAAGTTCCCAAACTAATCTGTTCCATTCCGGCTCAATCTGTGCGACGTTTTTCGTCTGTCCAATTTTCGGAAATTACCCATTCTCATTATCCTACCTTCTTCGTAGGGAAGTTGAACACAATGAATCGCATTTATTGAATCCCCAAAAGAGTTCTTGCGTCGCTAATTTCCATAACATTTTCACCCATCATAAAAGCACTATCCCACTCACTCACACACACACACTACGCAGCTCTTCCTGACCGACCAGCATAACCCAACAAACGGAAAGCATCATCATCGCAAGTTGTTTCTATTATTTTATCACGAAATTCCCATCGTTCAGAGAATGGAGAATTTATGGGAACGAAATGAATAATTAAGTAACTAGAAGCGATCGCAAGTGTATGTGTAATGTCTACAACTGTAAGGGGACAAGCAGACAGCCAGGCAGTCACAGTCAGCGAAAGGTCAATCTTGAATGGAGTCATTCTTCACAAGCACCTGCCCGTCGCAGCTTAATGTTGCTGTTTAGCATCGAAATGCGGTAGAAGTTTGTGTTGGTAGGGGAACGGAAAAGCAAGCTGCAGGAAGGAGTTCTATCTAGACGACGGGGGTGACGACAAAGTAGCTCTTGATAATGACGAAGGTAAAGATGCGTCCCGACCATAAAAGCGAGCAAAAGAAAACGGAAGAGGTCTCCGAACGGAGGTACACAGTAATAAACTTGTGACCTAAACACTTCCTTTTATTATATTTGCCAAAGCACTGGCTGATGGGCGGATCCGTTTGTTTCTTTTGCAATTGGCTGCGGAGGAAATGCTAGCCTTGAAGTTGTTTCTGGTTTTGCGATTTAAACGCTTTGCTTAACTACATTTATATGACTGTTGATTTTTAATGTAGATGGTGCCAATTAGCGGCCCGTCAAGCCTAATTGGTAAATCGGTTCTTAATCAAGAATACATTTTTACACAAATTGAAATAATTCTGCTACAGATAATTTTTTATTTCATTTACGCTCCACCCTTTGGAACAATTATATAAGGAAATAATTTTTTCTCCATTTTCTTACATTGGTCATTTTATTCAAATTTCAAAATACTCTGTTCATCCGGTCTCAACTTACATCCAATGGTGAAATCTCTAACATAACTGTAAGAGAATCTGTAATTCTTTGGTTGGGTGAATACTCTTAACCTTAGTATGGGTCCACTAAGCGGTGGCGTACTTGAAATCGATTATGATTCATTTAGGTTAAAACAAATACATTCCATTAGGTTTTCGATGGTTCCATAGCAACTTTCTTCTTCTTGTTCCTGAAAAGAAAGAAAAAAAACCAATGGCAAATATCTATCACCTTGGTTGTACAAATTTGTTTGAAATTTGCTTGAGCAGTATCGAAGGTCCCATCCATAAACCACACTACTGCTAACGCCAAGCGCCTCATAAAGGGTATACCACATGAAATTTGCAAAAAACGCTGTAGAAAATTACCTAGTTGACCGATCTTTTTCAAACTTTCAAAAAATAAATTATAACCCATGAGTAAGCTTTTGGCATATTTATTTCATTCGACTTCTATACCATAATTGTACGCTCGCACTTTACTCATTAGGTTCTGTACAACATCTGCCTGCAGCTTCCTCTGTACGGAAATCCACCTTTTCTTCTTGCCTTCCTCAGATTTGACCTCCTTGGGATGCTTCCGTAGTACCTGCTTCATAATAGCGCAGTATTTTTCTATGGGTCTTAGTTCCGGTGCGTTGTGGGGGTTCAGGTCCTTGGGTACGAAAGTGACCCCGCTGGCTTTGTACCACTCCAGGACAACATTTTAATTGTGGCACGAACCTAAATCCAGCCAGAAGATCGTGGCGCCCTCGTGTTGCTTCAACAGAGGTAGCAGACGCTTCTGTAGACATTCTTTGCCACATGAGCAGATCGCTTGCCAAATCAAGTATTTCTTGGCAAACTTTTAAAAGTTTCTTCTTCCATACTTCTTCCATAACATCAAACTTGTGCTGGGCGGTGAAGAAAGTAGGCCCGGAAGCTACCGGAAGTCCGCCTTGACGTAAGTCTCATCACCCATGATGAGACAATGAGGCTTCGTCAGCATCTGGGTGTACAGTTTCCGGGCCCGTGACTTTCCCGCTGTATTTTGCCGTCACGATTTAGAGCCTCCTGCACTTTGTACGTATGCTGTCCCTTCCGGTCCTAGGGTCTCTGACATGGACAGATTCAACTTTTTGGCCACATCCCGGACCGAAGCATTGGGATTCCGCTTAAACGTTTTGACGACACGCTTGTGATCCAGATCACCAATAGAACATCCATTGTGACCGCATTGCTTCTTCTGTTAGATGCTCCGAGTTTTGTAGTAACATTTAATCACACGACTCGCCGTTGACTGCACGATTCAGAATTGTTTTCCGATGTCCCGATGAGAGAGTTCAGGATTTTCCAGGTGTTTGCGTAAAATCAATTCACGACGTTGCTTTTCGGGTGTTGCCATTTCTTACAAATTTCGAAAAACTGCCAGCAATAAAAATACAACAAAAAACACGCTTAACTACATCTACCCCAATTTTCAAGAGAAAACTCCCAATGTGTAATTTTCTACAGAGTTATGCAATTTGACGTGGGAAACCTTTTATTAATGGGAGTGTTTTTGAGTTTTTGGGTGCGTCTTGTTTTAATCACAGTCTTTCCCAGCTCTTTTAGCTCCTTTTCCAGCCTCTGTTTTTGCAATGGAGTTCAGCGTCCCAAGTAGCACACTAGGATCATTTTTAGTTGTAGTAACTTCGTTATGACTTAGCAAGTCATATTTATGTTATCTCAACTAAATGGCAACAAGTGTGCTACTTGGGGTACGACGTTCCGTCCCACATCTCGAGGACCAAAGCGTCGCCCTTCTTCTTCTCCCGGTGGGATTTGGTTTTCAGCTTCCTTCTTTGTCTTCCTCCTTCTCTTCATTCGTCTTCCTTTCCCTAAGTTTCTCTTTACTTGTATTTTTTCGGCCATTTTCGCGTTGTTCGACGTTTTTGTGCTTCTTCACTGTCTCCTCTTCTTCTCCTGGCGTTTCCCATTTCCTTTGAGCCAAACAAGGATTTAGTGGTTCCGTCAGTGACTGTTGTGTTTCAGCTGCTGCCTTCCGCGAGGCTTCACGTAGTGCCTTATGATAGCAGACAGGACGAACGTGATACCCATCTCTAAAGCCCGAATCAAAGTAAATTTTGACGCATTAAAGTGAACACAACTCCAGAATTAAACAACATACACGGTTGATCAAAACGTCAAACAAAGGGGTATTTATTCAAACGATATATAACAAATTATTACATTTCACCGTATCGAACGAACTGTCGCGCTTTACTTGTGATCAATGCCATTATGATCTGCACAGTCGCTGGTGACACTGTACCGGCGAACTTATTCCACTATAAACGCATTTCTTGTGCCTAGAAGTTTTCGCTTGACAATTGCCCAATCTTTTTTGATCGGTCTAAACTCAGGGCAATTCGGAGGATTAATCTCTTTGGCGACGAAATTAACACTGTTTGCAGCATACCATTCTAGTGCCTCCTTAGAGTAGTGGCAGCTGGCTAGATCCGACCAAAACATATCGTTGGTCTTGTGTTGCCGAATGAAGGGTAAAATCCGCTTTTTCATACACTCTTTAATGTAAACCTTCGACGTCATTGTGTGAGATGTGATGAAAAGCTTGGTTTTAAGGCCACAACTGCAGGTTCCTTGCCAAATCATTCGATTGCGAGCAAACTTATCAGCAAAAGCTCTATCCACACTTAGAGTATCCTTGTTACGTTTGATTACAAGACACACCGTTGACTTTGGAAATTTTAACACTTAGGCTATTTTTGAAGCAGATTATGAAGGATTCTCTACAAGTTTGTGCACAATTAATTTTTTTTCCTCAAGTTCCTGGATCCATAATTTCAAGATGCGTCAATCAATCGAGGAAAACTTTTCACCAATTTTTTTCGTCAATAAAACATCAACAAATGCCTGTCAAACGTTTTGTGTTTCAACCACCAGGGGCATGGTGGTGTATTAAACCGTGCGTCCAGATTTACTTTGCATCGAGCTTTAGGTCCTTGACCGTTGTTCCTTCCATTTGCGAGTTCATAGAGCTCATCGACCTTTTTCGAGGCCTCCGCTAAGTTAGACCTTTCAAGTTACAGTCCTTTTAAAGGCGTATTGCTGCTGGACTTCCGTGTGAACATATAGGTCAGGAACCCATGCTCAACCTGGACTTCTTGCTGCTCTCCGCGTGAACCCGAGCAGAACCGAATAGCTTGATAATTGGCTTTGGTATTAAGAAGCTCAGATTAAGAGGTAAAATACCTGAGGATAATACCATAAAATTGTTCCCACAATGTTATGCGAATACCAAATTGATGTAAGACAATACCAAAATAGTACCTCTCAGGTATTCCCAGTTTTGGTATTCGAGAGATATTTTTCTTACAATTCTTAGGTATTTTGCTTAGGAATTTTACCTCTTAATCTGAGCTCTTTAATACCAAGGCCAGTTATCAAGATCAAAATTAGGTATTCATATGTTGTTGTCTCCTGCTCGGGTAGCATAAAAGGTAAACTACCCGAGCAGGAGACAACAACATATGAATACCTAATGTTGGTATTGATAGCTGGCCTTGGTATAAAAGAGCTCAGATTAAGATGTAAAATACCTAAGCAAAATACCTAAGAATTGCAAGCAAAATATCTCTCGAATAACAGAACTTGTTATTTTGGATACCTGGGAATACCTGAGAGGTACTATTTTGGCATTGTCTTACCTCAATTTGGTATTCGCATAACATTATGGGAACAACTTTATGGTATTATCCTCAGGTATTTTACCTCCTAATCTGAGCTCATAAATACCAAGGCCAGTTATCCAGTTATTCGGTCTTGCTCGGGTAGCTAAACACCATAAAGCCGTTTATAAAAAAAGTGAAAAACAAAACCAATTTCAATATCATCATGAAAAATACCCTCAAAGCCACCTAGTTTCAGTCACGAAAAGGATTGGAGGAAGGTACATTTATTTTAAATTTAAGACTACCATTCTCCTTGATTTTAGTGAAGGTTTCAGCTAGACAGGTTAATGCATCATTGAGATATAGCGTTTTCAAAATAAAAATTCTATCTTGCACCTTTAAGGGTTAATCTACGTTTAATATTCATGTATTATATTCATAATTTACTTTGTGATATACAAAGATTTCCTTTGAGTTTTATGAACAAATAGAGAGAATTCGATTATTGTATGAAATGGGGATTCAATGATTCACTCAATCAGGAATCTTCGTGGACATTAGTCAGCAGAAAGTCCAAGTAACAGTTCTGCTGATTTTTGACATTATTTAGTAAGTTTAGACCTAAATTAGCCGTTTTGTCGAAAATATTTATTTTACACAGCGTAGCTTTCCATAGTCCAGAAAGCTTTATTGCAACTGTAGGGGCTATGTTCTGATCTCAAGGATAATTTGAATGGTCAAAAACATGTAATTTTGCTTTATAATGTTTGCTGACCTTTAAGAATATTTGTTGAGTATGAATACTTGTTGTAACTTTGTATTGCCTAAAAATGACTGTTACAACTTTAAATCTTAAATTCTGAAAGCCAGGGCAGTTTGGATGACTTCTATCATCCCAGTTTATCTAGTAATGTTTCTTTACGTTCAGAAATATTCACAGAATATAGTGTAATACGTAGCGTTCCTTTGTACAGTCCAAAAAGCTATAGTTACAACTTGAGTTTTAAACTCAATGACAGTTTTGATGTCCTAGAATATCACAATATAATCAAATAATGACTGTTTGCTTTCCAAAAGGTCCACTGAATATGCCTAAATACATATAGTCACCTTATATAGCCCTAAAACTGTTACAACTGTAGATCTGAAGCTCTGAACTATAGTGTATTTTGAATAACTTAGAACACCTGTAAAAGATACTTAAATATTTACCGTTTATCACTAAAAATTTTATAATACGTATCTATATTTACCATATTCTAAAACAACGCGATAAACTACTTATAAGGCATTATTTTTTTCTTACTGAACTTTTTTCTATTCAGGATGTTCTAGGTCGTCAAGTAGGCCTTTAACTCATTTGATTTCCAGATAGAGGTATTGATGTAGAACAAATTTGCTGAAGACATTGAACACTTTTGTTCAGTCTGTGATTTTATACAGCCATTTTACTTCTGGGGTCATATATGATTCTTGAGGCCTGAAGGGGTTAATATACTGTTTAACACAATGTGGCAAAAAATTAACATTGTTCTCTAATGAATTTGATGCGCAGAAGTATTTCCGATCGATTGGTGCAAATTTTTTGAAAATATTATGATATATGACTGAGATATTTACGCTCAAAACCTGACCATATTTCGTGACGGTCGTAATGCGATTTTTTCAAAATTGTACCCCAGTATAGAAAACAGAGACGTAGTCCTACGTCAAAATATTCATAAGCAGTTCTATTTGCATGATCTGGAGAAAAATTCACGGAGGCAAACACGTGTGGCTCGCCAGCAATGCATGATTTTATCTAAACATTCTCAAATTCTTAGAATTTAGTCGCAGACATGATGTCACTCAGCCCACTAGCCATTTCTGGAAGGTGTCACGTTTGCAACTTGAGGATGCAAAATAGCCCTACTTCCAGCCTTGAACACCTCGATTTGTCCGATTAGACTTGTTGCGTTATTGTTGATCAATGCCACTTCCGTGCTTTGAGACCGTGACTAGTACACCGTAATTTGGATCTCACTGGCGTGAATCCTTATGTACTGGCTGGCCCACTCTTTGAAGGGTTTAAATGGCGGAAACTTTCAATTAAATTCGATTCATTGTCACCAATACAAACAATGAGAACTGTAAAAACACCGAATTCATCATCATTTATCAATAATGATAAAGTGACTCGACATGCACTAAACAAAGGATTCAGAATCCTAGAGGGTTTGAGCTGTTTAGTGGAAAACTTGTAACTATAATTTAGAAGAAAAATTAGTAATCTCCATTTAATTCCAACTACCTTTGCTTATCTTCGACAGATACGCGTATTTCGTCTACAATGTGCAGACTTCTTCAGTGTCTCGTACTAGTCGAGTTATTAGTACGAGACACTGAAGAAGTCTGCACATTGTAGACGAAATACGCGTATCTGTCGAAGATAAGCAAAGGTAGTTGGAATTAAATGGAGATTACTAATTTTTCTTCTAAAGGATTCAGGATTTACTACAATAGATCAAATTACTGTTCGCAGTGGTTCATGTCCCGAAGAGAGGAAAAAAAAGGTATGCTGACAAGAGTACCTCATTTGAGAACCATTTTATGCCAATAGTAAGGTTGCTGTTGAGTCATTTCATTCTATTCAATCTGGAAGCCAACCCAAACCAACAATAAAGCTACACACCAAGATATCCTAAGTAGCACACAATTATCAAAACTGGTTGAAACAACTTGATAGTGACTTAATTGAGTCTCATAGCAGTCAACCAAACTGATTTATTACAAGTGTGCAACTACGGATTTGGGTATGAGTTAGAACACGGCTTCTGGTCTTTTCATATTTTCAATTTGATACTGTCAACAAGAAGAGTCTAGGACTTTAGTTTGAAGTTAGAAAATGATACATTCTGTAACGCATTACGAAAAAGTAATGAACCTGCATAACTGCACATTCCGTAAACTTTTTTATTTAAAAAAAGGAACTCGAAAGTTGTGTCCGTCCTTATTGATCATAGAAGAACGCGCTCTATTATTCTGCGAAAAAAAATGACCAACACTTACATTTGCCAAACAATGTATCATTAGGCCATTTCGTTTGTTCAGTATACGAAATTCCGACCTTTCATTTTCGATTCGCTTTGTCAACTTGCCGGTGTCTTAACTCGGACCGGAGAAATCTCCGGTACCTATGCTGTGTAGAGCGAGCAAAAATAATCTTTGTTTGTAAAGTAATAAACCGACTTCCTGTTTCAGGTGACGGCAAACCCATAAAACTAAGAAAGCCTTCCTTTAATTGCCGTAACGTTTAGTAGAGCGCAAAAGCGATTTAAGCTAGCGGCGGACGATGTTGGTAGTCCCGCACAGAACCGATTGTTGTGCTGTGTTCTGGAAACCTAAATCGTTGATTCCGAAACTTTCGATTTTGTTTTTTTGGTTGCTACCGTCGTGGCTAGTCATTCCTTTCGGTTCAAACCCAATCCATGGAAACCGCCATTGGCCCGTTGTCGGTCGTTGTTTACTGCTGGACAATATTTTTGCGCGCTCGAATTCAGCAGTGGTCGTCGTAAATCATTCGACGAAATTCCCGAAGGATTGATTGCAGCCCCATAATCACCAGTGACCAAACACGAATTTCGGTGCGAGAGCTGATGCTGAGTTTTCGTTATTAATTCGATCGGCATCTTGGATGGATAAGGCAGTGTACGAAACTGAAAGTGTGTTGAACTAGGGTAGTAATCGGTGAGGTAATTGTTTTGAAATGGAAAAAGTTGAATTTATTTGCTCATTAAGTGAATTCCCATTACGCACCGCGCCGATCGGTTGTGTATGTCCCCGGCTGAAGCAGGGTCAGACTCTGTTGATACTTGTGCACAGATTGCCGACTGGAGATTAATGCCGTAGGCCAGGAAAATGCTGTTCAATGCGGCTAGCATTCCGCTATTGTTTGCTTCCTGATCCATATTTCTGCTGACCGCATTCCAGGTCGGCTGTAAAGTGGTGTCACTCCCGTGCGGGTTTATGATTGTTGCTTCTTGATAATGGTGAGGCTTGAAGCTAGTTTTGGGTGGATTGAGCACAATTCCTTTGCGTTAAATTTCTCTTTAGAGCTGGCTTGAAAACAAATGAATGTTTCAGATAGGTCTTATAGATTTTATAAAGAGTAATTTTCAGAAGTTTAACAAGCGATTCGAGCTTCAAATTTGTTCTAACATATTGAAAATCAATGCATCATACGAGTTACGGCATACATTTAACGTAATATTTGAGCGCTCGTAATCACCAATACAGTAGGTTTGGGTCGTTGCAGCTTTCTTTCCCTGAAAGTACAAAGAAAGATAAGCTAACAAAACAATAACTCAACAAACCCATGGCAATCAGAAACTGCAAAACATTCATTCCTTCGCCCGAAAGCAAAGAACAGAACGACCTAAACTACAACAGGTTCTGTCCTTTCCCCACTGCGACGAATTGAAATCCCTTGCAAACGACCGAACTCGAGAACCTGCTTAGCAAGCATGAAATGAAAAATCATGCCAATGGACCTGTGTGGCTATATGTACACGTGTGTATGTGTGAGTGAGAGTGCATGTGTTGCTATCATTATAAACTGCTGTGCTGTTGTTATTATTTTCGTTGTTATGATGCCCCAATCTAACTTCCCTCTGTTGTCGGGTTTCACTTCTACAACTTGTTGCACAAGGAAAATGCTCGTCTTCGAAAAACGGAGCGGCGGTCTGGAGCAGTCCGTCTCGTCGTCGTGTGTGATTATAGAAGTTTTCTACCCTGTCTGCTCTGATCACCGTCGCCTCGGAGGTTTGACCTCGCTCCGTGGCACAGGGCGAAAGAATAGTTCTCGTGGAGCATGAACCGCGCGAAAGGTATCCCCAACTGACTTTACGCAGCAAATTTGAAAAAGGAAAACCAGTTCTTGCTGCATTCATTCTGCAATCATCGTGCACACAACACCTGCTGGCAGTCAGTCGTGCTGGTGCCGCTGCGCGCCGGTTGCCGGTATCATAGGTGCCTCTCTCTATGCGGCAAACCACCTACAGGTCCAGCCAGAAGTCGACCAGCCCGGGTGGCGATTCGATTGTGGCTGGCTGCTACAATCCGTGGGGACATTCTCGATGGATGATGGTTAAAAATAATATTAGGTGCTGTTCGGTTCGGTACCAACTATGGTGCCACCACTACACTAATAGAACAGTACCAGTTGGTTCAATTGCTGTCTCGTCGAAAGGTAATGTACGTTTCACACCAAACCCGTACACCAACTTAGGCGGGTGCAATCGGTATGCTGTTCGGGGGAATGTTTTGCGATTGGCTTTTTTCGGGAAGTACGGGAAAAAGTATTGTGTCGTGGGTTGAGCTGTGTAGCGAGTTTTCTATTGGTAAAAATAGGCATTGTGTTTAAATCGGCTTATAGGGTTTATATGACATTACACACCAAGGAAAATGTTGGCGGAAAATGTTTAAATTTAGATGCCATGAGACTGAAATATAAAGGGTGTATTCGATAAAAATGGCACACACATATATACTCATCAAAATTAAACTGATTATCGGATTTTCTTGAAATTTTCAGGGAATGAAGAACTACTAATGAGTTTTGATTTACAACATTTGTTTTATTCAATTTCGTCTCCCATCTCGAATACCCGCACCATCCTTTTCACTCCACCCATCACGGCTTTGTACAACCGATTTTCCCAGTGTTTTTTGTTGTTTTTTACCCAAATTTTCTTCAATTCTAGCTCTGTTTTTATAGTTTTGGGATGTTTGCAAAGTTCCGTTTTTCATAATTGCCCAGAATTTTTCAATTGGACAGAAGTTCGGTGAATTTGGTGGGGTTCATATCCTTCGGCACAAAATTGACTCCGTTGGCTCGAGTACCACTCCAATACGTTTCGAGCGTAGTGGCAGGATGCTAGATCAGGCCAAAACAGAGTTGATCCTTTGTGCTTCTTAATGAATGGCAAGAGACGCTTCTTAAAGGCCTCTTCCGTGTAAATCGCACCGTTTATTGTTCCGGAAGTGATGAAGGGAAGCACTTATTTCACCACATCCGCAAATCGCCTGCCACATTAGAAACTTCTTTGCAAATTTCGATAGTTTCTTCTTTCGAACATCCTCGGAACATCCAACTTCGACTTGGCAACGAAATATTCTTGCCCAGGAAGTTGACGGAAGTCGGCCTTGACGTATGTTTCGTCATCCATCACGATGCAACCGGATTTGGTAAGCAGCTTCGTGTAAAGTTTCCAGGCGCAGGTTTTCACCCAGTGATGTTTTGTTTTTCATTCCGGTTTGGGGCTTTTTGCACTTTGTAAACATGTAACCCAGCACGCTTCATGGTTTTCTGCACAAAACTGACTGACACCTTAGACTTCTGTTCGCGACTGTCTCGAATTGACATGTTTGGACGGTTCTTGAATTGTTGTACGACTTTCTAGCCATTTACTGTCCATTGGACCCGCACGACCACTCCCTTCCTTCCTTTGGACACTCAGACGCTCCCTTGAAGGTTCTTATTACACGAGACACAGTTGTATTTGCAATTCCAAACCTTTTAGCAATCCACCGGTGGGATGCCCCTGGATTTTGATTGTGAGTGCACAAAATTTTCTCACGGACAATTTCTTGTTCCGACATTTATGACTGGAACTACTGAATGTATAACTATGAAACTTGGCAGATGTAAATAATACACTATGGATAAGATCTACTCAAATTTCTAGGTTTTTACTCATACGATTCAAAAGTTACAGAAGATTTTCTGTGTGCCATTTTTATCGAATACACCTTACAACGTTGATTTTATCACTGTAAATTTTAGTCACAATCAGGGTTGTCATTCGTTTTGAAAGATATATGGCATGTCACGTATAAAAAATCTGGCAAAATCTGGTAATACACGGAAATGTAAAAATCTGGACTAACAATTGAAAAAGGACCAAGAGATTTTACAAATGTTGATATGCCCTTTACAAATTTTCTCCCAAAAATAGTCATTTTTTGACTCATATACTCGCCAACTTCAGTAACAGACAAGCGTGGAATTACACTATTTGGCCAATGCCAAATATTTGAACATTATATGACCAAATATTTGACGGACTACCTATTCGCACAAAATAGCTACGAATCGTTTTCATTGGACGATAACTACACACGGCAAAGTTGCACTTGTTATTTTATGGAATCCAGCACATGAGTGCGCAAACGAATCAACAAAATAAACGTCAAAACCGCGTGAAAACGTAATGGGTAAGAATTGTTCACACGAATATATCAAGGTACATTAATTTGTTATATTCGCCACTGAAAGAAATAATATGAGCACATGAAAGCGTAGATATAAATAAACAGTCCGCAAATCACTTCTGCTTTAGTGGAGTTGGATGGAACGACGCTCTTTTTTTAATCCGTTCTAATTTCAAGAAGTCTGGCATTTTGCAGGGTTTCTCTTTTTGTCTCTTCGTTGATTAAAAGTCTGGCAGTGCCAGATAAATCTGGCCTAGTGGCACCCCTGGTCACGAAATACACGAAATGAATTTTCAAAGATTTTGTTCTGTTGTTTGGGCGATAAGAGATTTTAGTCTCAGAACACTGTAAAAACAGCACGTGTAATATTCTGTAACTACAGAAATATCTAAGATATTAAATATCGATGTTGCTGGATTGTCCAAATAACCCTGGACGCTGAGAAAAATTGAGGTACACTCAGGAAAATAATCTTAACAATTTCATAAGGTTCAACTTATGAACAATGCTTTGGAATTTCATAAGGGTAACTTATGAATGGATTTTGTTTCACACGACGTTGTTCATATACGCCTTTAAGCTTTCCAGATTACAAGTGTTGATTAGTGGGCAAGTCGCTCGACCCATAACCTCAACGTCCAAGGTTCGAATCCAGGTTGCTCCATATTTTCATTTTTTCAACATTATCATATTTCACAAGACAAATTTATGAAATTTGAACTGAATTCTTATAGCAAATAATCATAATACAATCTTATGAATATCGAAAGTTTAGTTTACTGAGTGTAGTTTTATTTCAACTAAGGCTTGTTCACGACAAAATCTTCAGATTAAATATGGAATATAACAAATTTGCTGTTAGTTCAATCCAAGATGCATTTTTTATTCATTTAATTGTTAATTATTAGTCATCTTAAAACTAATTACAGTTACTTTGTTAGGCTGCATGCAAAAACTATGAACTTTTGAGTTTACTCCAACCATTAGGGTGTGTGCAGATTTCGCTGCAACCGATTTTGCTGCTTTTGTCCAAGATTATTGAAATTGTTCTAAAGTTCTAGCTTGTTGTTTCTATTGAGAGAGTTTTCTCTTCACGAGAGCCCAATACCGCTCGATAGGTCGAACTCCTGGCAGTTAGGTGGATTCGCCTCTCTCGGTACAACATGGACTCCGTTCGCTTTATACCATTTCAAAACATTTTTGGAGTAGTGACAACATGCCAAATCTGGAATAGCGAGGGAGCGTCATGGCTGCGTAGGAATGGTAACAATCGCTTCTTTAGGCTCTCTTCACGGTATATTTGCTTGTTTACCGTTCAAAGCAAACAGAAGAAGAGAGCCAAACAAACTACTCAAATCAGGACAGTGCAGACCCTAGCAGCACACTTGTTGCGAATCTGTTTAGGCAACTTCGATTTGACTCAATGGAGCCGCAATGAAGTAACTGCAACCAATTATGACGGTTTTGTGTTACTAAGGAATAGTAGAAGGAAGAGAAAATCCACATACTGCATCAAATTGGCATAACTACGGAAGCATTAACAAGAAAATTACAATTGCCAGACTGAACTATTTTCGATACATTATTATATAGAAACGATCACGGAAGAATTCTAAAAAGAGCCCTAGAATATAAAGGACAACCTGCATATTCATGGTGAAACTGCATTTGGCAAGACATTGAGCAAAGTGGAATTCATATCACAGAATGGCACGAAGCTGCTGCGAGACAAACAGAAGATGATGAAACTCTCAAACTACAAAAGACTGAAGAAATTGCGAAGAAATAACGACTATAAGAAAAACTTGTAAACGTGACTCTGACAAACTAAATAACAAAGAGCCACCACAAAAAACAGGGGACATCGACAGGACTGTCAAATGTAACACATGATCCATGCACGGCTGATAAAATGCCTCAAAAGGAGTTAAGTAATATAATTCTAACGCAGAAGTAACAATACAATAACTTCTTATTTTCGGTTCGAGAAAACTGCTCCGGAAGTCTTTCAGATAACATAAATGACACAGAAACGTACTTAACTACAAAAGACTGAAGAAATTTCTTAAGGTCTTATTAAACTTGTAAACGTAACACTGACTAACAAAATACCAAAAAGACAATGGAAAAAACAGACGAAAGGACTCAAAATTCTCAACCGAGCCTTCTTTCGAGTCATTTGCAACTGTGTCTCCTTGGAAGACATGGTCCGTGTGCGGCTGGCAAAATGATTCGAATGGATTTACGCAACGATATCATCAAAGGCCTGGCCTAGAGGTTTCTACTCTATTCAGAGTCCCGCCAGTAAACCTTCTTAAAACAAAAATTTTGCTGAATTGTCAAAATAAAGCAAGTTTTTTAGATTTGCTGTTTGACGTCGGTTCAAATTAATCATTTCTGTGTATTCAGAAACTCTCAGTCTTTTTATTGCTTCGGCGATGGATGTCCAGTTTGAGCCTTTGAATGCATTATTATTATTTATTTGGCTATACAAATTAGCAACGAATCAAAAATTCCACGCCACAACACTCGATTCGAGGCCGCATCTCTCAACCCTCGACTGCACCCCACACTCGCCAGATCGTTGAGAACCTGGTCTGCCCGTCTAGCCCGCTGCGCTCCACGCCTACTTGTACCAGCCGGATTTGAAGCAAACACCATCTTAACAGGGTTGTTATCCGGCATACTTGCAACATGCTCTGCCCAGCGTATCTTTCCAGCTCGTATCGGTCGAATACATCAAGTGACTGTTCTCAAAAATATAAATACAAATAGAAAAGACCATACTGTTATTTCTGATTATTCTATTTTCACGCATAGTGAATAAAAATGTTTTCTTTCCATCTTCATTTCAATTTGCTTGATTTTTCGTAGGGTAGGCGTGTTCTCTAACTTTTCCCTTAACACTACTCATGAGCTTTTGCACAGAGCTCTCTCCTACCATTTTCACCACTTTTGGTGAATCTTTCTTAACTTTTTCAACATTATCCGCTCGTTTTATGTGTTTTCTCAGCTTCGCCTTCGACAAAATCCAGAAAGTTTCGATAAGGCGAACCTCTGGGCAGTTTGAATACGAATACGACATTGTTCATTTTGTACGTTTTACTGATCCAGGAACATCATCTTCCTTTGGCGAGGTATAATACTATAATACCCGGCAGGGTTTTATAATCGAGTTTTGAGAAAGTTTCATCGTCCATGATAAAACAGCCATATGTTTTGGTTAGCAGTTTGTCATACAGATTTCAAGCCCTCGGTTTCACAGATGCAGCATGTTTGGTGCTTCGTTTTGGCTGCTTCTGCTTCCGACGAGTCTGCAGGCCCATTATCTCCTTTGCATGCATAACATTAGTCACCGAAGTACTTTGCTTTTTCGCCACATCTCGGACTGATGTTGAAGGATGACGCTTGAAATAGTCCAATACCTTTCTGTCGATTATAGGGTCAGCGGGACCAGATTTTCTACCAAGTCTCGGGGAATCTGCGAAAGAGCACTGTTGTTGATACTTCCGAAATGCGATTTGAACTGCTCCGACGCTCACACCTTCTTCCTTAGCCAGTTGTCTGATAGAAAGACCACTGACGGTGCACCGTTTGTTTGTTTTCTTTGCTCGGGAAAAAGACACATTTGCAAACCTCTGACAAAAATGACAACATTAGTTTAGTTTGTATGTAAACAACATGGCGCAGCCAAAAGTTTGTTGAAGACAGTACTCATTTTAAATTGACGGTTAATCGTTAGTGTATTTATAATTATCGGAACAGTCTATAAGTCCTCTTCGAGCTGGTCCAATTCTCATGTCCGTAGAGACCCATCGGTCTAATAATCGTTTTGTACATGGTACATTTTGTGCGGGGGTGAATCTCTTTAGACCACAGTTTTTTCTGAAGCCCATAATAAAGGGTGTATTCGATAAAAATGGCACACACATATATACTCATCAAAATTAAACTGATTATCGGATTTTCTTGAAATTTTCAGGGAAGACCTACTAATGAGTTTTGATTGACAACATTTGTTTTATTCAATTTCGTCTCCCATCCCGAATGCCCGCACCTTCCTTTTCACTCCGCCCATCAAATTTTGTACAACCGATTTTCCCAGTGTTTTTGTTGTTTTTACCCAAATTTTCTTCAATTCTAGCTCTGTTTTTATAGTTTTGGGATGTTTGCGAAGTTCCGTTTTCATAATTGCCCAGAATTTTTCAATTGGACGAAGTTCCGGTGAATTTGGTGGGTTCATATCCTTTGGCACAAAATTGACTCCGTTGGCTCGGTACCACTCCAATACGTTTCGAGCGTAGTGGCAGGATGCTAGATCAGGCCAAAACAGAGTTGATCCTTTGTGATTCTTAATGAATGGCAAAAGACGCGTCTTAAGGCACTCTTCCGTGTAAATCGCAGCGTTTATTGTTCCGGAAGTGATGAAGGGAGCACTTATTTCACCACATCCGCAAATTGCCTGCCAGATTAGAAACTTCTTTGCAAATTTCGATATTTTCTTCTTTCGAACATCCTCCGGAACATCAAACTTCGACTTGGCAACGAAATATTCCTGACCAGGAAGTTGACGGAAGTCGGCCTTGACGTATGTTTCGTCATCCATCACGATGCAACCGGATTTGGTGAGCAGCTTCGTGTAAAGTTTCCGGGCGCGGGTTTTCGCAGTGATGTTTTGTTTTTTGTCTGCATAAAACCGACTGACACCTTAGACTTTTTAGCGACATCTCGAATTGACATGTTTGGACGGTTCTTGAATTGTTGTACGACTTTCCTGGCCATTTTACAGTCCATTGGACCACTTTTACGACCAAACCCCTCCATCCTTTGGGCACTCAGACGCTCCTTGAAGGTTTAAAAAGTCCATTAATGATTGTTTAGCAGTTGTTTTATTAAAACTTCAAAGTTACAGCATTAGATGGTTACATTTTTCCAGTTCGAATGAAATCTCGAAGCTTCCTCTTGATGGAGTTCATCAGCGCCCGCATAGTGGAAACTGACACGGAATCAGCGCATTTCTTCTATTTTTTTCCAATCAAAATAAGAGTGATGAAGTTAGTCTCACCAGCTTCTAGCGTTCAATATACGGATTATTTAGGTGTGCAAACGTCAAAGGTATTTTGTGAATGCGACAACTTTTGCTGGTCGTGAATGGTTTCCTCGTTGGCCATTTCTATGGGCACAGGTTAGCAAAAGGATTATGCATTATGCGGTTAAAATGTTCTAAACTTCAAAAAGTATTCCCCGCATGCTGGGGTTTATTTCCAATATTTTTTTATGTGTAATATTCAGATTATCAGATTTTTTTTGCATGTTTTTTTTCTGATAATGATGATAAACGTGGTTGAATTTTGGACAAAATTTAACTTCTCTCAATGAATCCAATGTAAATATCAAACATAATTTGCTCTATCTCGCAAACCTACACTTAAAATTAATTTTAGTTTATATTACGAAATCAAAGGTAGAACTAACAAATCTATTCGTTTTTTCTGCCACGAAACTGATTTGTACTATTTATGGAGCTATCTTCGTTATAAATGGCGCAACTGTAAAAAGCACGAAGCGTTTGTTGACACAGAAAGAACATTCGTGCATTGTACGAAAACAATAAAAAGAACTACGAATATTTTGTTACAAATTAGAAAGAAACGTCGCTCTGGGGATTGCATGGATGACAGACAGATCTACTATATCGACTCAAAATGTAATTGTAAAAAAGCGCAACCACGTGAAGCATTTTTTTAAATGTTTCTGTCATGGGATTCGATCCTGTATTCTTGGGAAAGAGCCGCTAGTGAGTCCATGCTTGATCTCACTAAACCATATTGACTCATGAGACGTTATTTGATTAATGAGCATGAGGTTATAACTTTCGATAGCGCTTTAATATCTATTTTGGGATAAATTAATGATTCTCGTCCATCACAGCAGCAACACTAACACTTATGAGTACGATTGAAGAGAGGCAGCGATTGGCTGGTTTTCACGAAATTCACAAATACGGTGTAATGATAGCTAGTACATTGAGACATTGCTGACAAGCAATCTGAATGTTTCATAGAACATACGAGACATTTGTTCTATGTACATAATTCATGTTTACGAAATAAGTGAAACCTATTTTACGAAAATGAATTCTCAGGTATACGGTATACAATCCTAAAATGACCAAATTTTTGTCCGTCAGCCGGCTTCAAATGTGCATTTCATGTCACCAATAACCCGCCTACTGACTCCCATCACGGCACTGCTAGTGGAATTGCTCCTTCCTTTGCCCATTCTGCAGTCAACATTTCATTATTTTGCACCTTTTTCGCGCTTTTGTTGTTAGTCTGTGTGTACCTTTATGCGGCGATGTACCCGATGATGTGAAGGACCGCCGCCGCCGCCTTGCCGTTCGTTAGAAGGTAGCAAGCAGCAGCACAGCACAGACCACCGACAGACGACGAATGAATATGCCAGCCGAAGGAGTGCTGGGCAGCGAAAGAAGAGAAGAAAAAAAGCAAACATTTTTCGCAAGTCTTTCCCATTCCT
The DNA here is from genome assembly GCA_034211315.2 of Aedes japonicus. Classification (NCBI taxonomy): domain Eukaryota; kingdom Metazoa; phylum Arthropoda; class Insecta; order Diptera; family Culicidae; genus Aedes; species Aedes japonicus. The sequence continues at coordinate 76,277 of JASCZW010000799.1, read as the reverse complement.
TTCCCGGCGGGCGGGCGCAGATCAGTTCGAGGCGCGCAACGGAGAACATATTAGTCACCCTTTGTCGATCGCGCAGTGGTTTCGGTCGGACTTCTAGGCTTAGGCTAAGTGCCTTTCAGTTCTTGTGGTATTTTTAAGGGAGGGTTCCAAGGTGGAATCTGGAGCAGTGTGAAGTTTAGTGGCACCGTCTGACGTCATACGATCGGCTTGTATTACCTAATATGCAAGCGCACCGACGGTGTAGATGAAGTAGAAGAAGAAGAAGAAGTAGCAGGCTTTCGGACGGATATACACGTAGGCGCTGTGGCTAATAAGGTATCTTGTGCAAACTATGGACTGGGGCTATTGTATTACAATGTACTTCCTTATAGACTGAAGCACCCCGGTTGATTGACGGTCTTGGATCGGGTGATTCATATTCATACAAGAGTGCTGCATTCTGGGTGCATATCATTAACGTTTTTGTTTTGTTCTCTCCGTCTCCCACGCAGATTCCAAGTGTTGACCGCAGCATAACACCTAAAAAAGTGACGTGATGGACGAGTCTACGTCGTCCGGCAATGACCATTCGGTCGGTGTGGACGGTTACGCTTACAAAAACGAGATATCGCTCTCCATCGGGGAAGAGGATCACAATTCCGGTACCAACAGTACAGCAATCCCGACGCCTTCGCCACGCCATGTGGAGGTGCCACTGCCAATGGACGATAGTGAGTACACCTCGCTGAATGACAGTAAAATGAACGGTAACGGCATGAGTGGGCTGGACAATCCGGCTTTCGAAGCAGATAAGGAAAAACGGCCCTTGAGTTCCTTTGGCCACTCTGGAGAAAAGTCACTGGGAGCTACTTCGGTAAACGGAAAGGCCGTTGGTGAGAAGCCCATGGCCGAAGCAGTCAACTTGGAGTTGTTGAACATGTCGAAGCCCTCCAAACGGGCATAAGAATGGAGCTACTGCCCTACCGGTTAAAAAAGGATACCGAAGTGGACATCGGAGATCCGTACGATGAGTATTTTGTGCCGGTGAACGAACACCGGAAATTCATGAGGTAAGACTTTTTGATTCCTTTGGGCTACTTCTGGTCCATTTCCATTCGAGGTTTTTGTTTGGAAATAATGGCCCCTCAATTTGAGTTCGTTTCTAATCTGTTTGTCTATGTCGACACATTGCAATTCAATCATACCACGATCATCAACACTACCACTACCATAACTACTACTACTACAACTACTACTACCACCGCCCGTCACGCCAATTGTGGTTTCCACCGAATGCCTTAATGTCTTTACATATATATTGCAAACAATCTAGCGTTTCGTTCCAAAAAGCCGCGTCGGCACGCGTACAACCATCACGACCGGGGTGTAGACTACACCGGTCACTCAGTCAATGAACCGGTACACGGAACCGTGGATTATAAACAGTGGACCAATATCACGAGGTACCCCCTTGTTCCTTCTACTGAATCGTTTAGAGCCAGAGAACAACATCTATTAACCACCATCAATGTTACTCAATAATATTTATCCACCTAATATCCAAGGGATTCGGCCGGCAGAAACTGTGTCTAACACTTGCGGTTACATTGCCGATGCGCACTAATTAATGGTCATCCAGGCGGATCTTGGCACGGGATGGTTCCGTCTCTAATCCCAACATCACCCTCCTGTATCATTCAAGTGTATCAATATCCGGGGTGTACCTCGCCACCCAACTCCACCACAACGCCAAAAATTCGTCCGCTCTAACCTGGTCTAGAATAGAAAGCTTACTCACGCGGCGTCAGGTAATGTGTCACTACCCAAGTTCATTCAGCGCTTTCATGGTAACTCTCGGGCTACGAGACGGGTGCACACCAGTAATGCTTCTTCGGTTGAACTGTAGGGACCTAAAATCGATTCGCAAGAACCGCATGTGTGCACTTCTCATGTATACGTTCCACTTAACATCCGTATATTTATCAACTGACAACTGACGACGACGTACTGTCACCCTTTCGGGACCAAAACATTCCACTTCGTTGGACATTTCCAAACTTCATTCTGTAAGGCTAGATCTATTTAAGGTTCTGAATCAAACAACGACCCAAGGGTCCCGAAAGGGTTTTACGATCTGTACATATACAAGTATCCAACGCATTTATATAGATCTTAACGACAAAGCTGTATATATCATTTGTAAATCGATCGTCACCACTCCATACACCTCCAAGTCCCACTAATCGATCTCACCCTTGCGATTCTAGAGGCGAAAAGTTGTACGTGACCAAGGACAAACGTGATAAGAAAAAGAAGAACTGGCTCTGCTGGGTGCTGGGATTGGCCGTGCTCCTAGCCGTGATCATCATTGCCATCCTTGCCGGATCCGGAGTGATATTCAACGAAAATCCAACACCCGTCGAATCGCGCCAATTTGCCAAAGATAACCAGATCGCCACGGCCGGTGTGTTCGGTTCGGGATCTCCTTCGAATCAAGTGCCACCGCCGCAGAACAAGACTGTCCCTACGGAATATCCTTCGACGATGTCACCGCCAGGATCAACAGTTCCGCCGGTTCCACCAACCACCGAGGAGAATATTGTCTACGTGCCGAACACCCTGGAGGGACAGATCACACTGTCGAACTTGGAGTTCTTGGACGACTACCGGAATCCAAACAGTTCGGCTTACAAGGTGCTTGTGGCGGAACTGGAGGAGGAGATTCGAGATACCTTGGATGTTCCTGGAGATCGCGATCAGATCTTCGTCAAGATTATGAGTTTGAAGTATGGTCATCTTCTATATCGTATAGTTTTGGGTTGTTCAATATTTGACTTTCTATTTAAAGGCCTGGATCCGTAGTTGTTGACTACCGCGTAAGTTGGTCCAATTCGAATTCACTCACCGTTGACAGTATGAAGGAAAAGCTGACAAACTATCTGGATGAAAATCAGAATTATCTCGCAACCTACATCGTTCCAGTGAACACAATCCGCGTAGCAAGGCTTCCCGATCTGTGCTATTCCGGACCAGCTGAAATGAAGTATAGCTATAATTGACACAATACCTGGTTCGTAAAATGCTAATAACTTTAATTTCTTTTTAATTTTAGCTGTGAATTCGCCTGTGAGTTCAACGCTCGTTTTGGAGATTTCGTTTGCGTATGCCCTACCGGCATGATGTTGAACAATGACGACGGAAAGTCCTGCTATAGTCCAGTTCCTGCACGGCAACCAGAGCCTTCTGCTGAACCAGAACCCGAACCCGCTGGAGAACCAGAACCGTCCGGAGAACCCGAACCGTCCGGAGAACCAGAACCATCAAGCTCGCCAGCACCTTCAAGTGAACCGGAACCGTCAAGTTCTGCCGAACCGGAACCAGCAAGTGAGCCAAAAAGCGAACCAGAGCCTTCTGGAGAACCAGAACCAGCTAGCGAACCAGAACCCGCAAGTGAACCGGAGCCTGCTAGTGAACCGGAGCCTGCTAGTGAACCGGAGCCTGCTAGTGAACCGGAACCTGCTAGTGAACCGGAGCCTGCCAGTGAACCGGAGCCTGCCAGTGAGCCGGAACCTGCTAGTGAACCGGAGCCTGCCAGTGAGCCGGAACCTGCCAGCGTAGCTGAACCTACCAGCGAACCTGAACCATCGAGTTCCCCTGAACCGGAACCAAAAAGCGAGCCGGAACCCTCTAGCGAACTTCCACCTAGTAAAGAAACCACGACCGCATCTAGCCCATCAGGAAAGCTAGTCAACGAACCAACCCCTTCAAGTGAACCCGAGCCTTCCAGTGAGCCAGAACCAGCGAGTGAACCGGAACCTGCTAGCGAGCCTGAACCGACCAGCGAACCTGAACCAGCCAGCGAACCTGAGCCTGCCAGCGAACCGGAACCAACAACGGAACAAGATAAATCCTCATCCAACCATTCCGCCAAGGTACAACTGGCCGATGTTCCTTCCTCATCTCCTGAACCCGAGCCAACAAGTGAACCAGAACCCAGCAGCGAACCCGAACCAACGGGTGAACCTGAACCATCTAGCAAATCCAATCCCAAAAGTGAAGTCGAACAAATCAAAGCCACCACCGTGAACCCCAGCGTCACGTCGGAACCTTCAGCTGAACCTACGGCAGAACCCGCTGCTGAACCGGAGCCATCCAGTGACGACGGCCATCATTCATCGACGGAATCCAACTTCGGCAAGCTGCAATTCTCAACGGAGCACACCGACGAGCGTACCATGCCTGACTTCATGATCCCCGATTTGGACTCCACAAAACACTCGACAAGCACAGAAACAATCTTTTCAACCTCTCCGCATTCGACTACTGCTGTCGATACTCCGGCGCCCGTCACGGAAACCATCGTCGATGACGTTCCACAACCAACCGTCGGTTCATTCGTAATTGCTGCCAAAACCTCACCCCGTTCTGAACCGATGAATGTGTTCGATGCTCGATCACTCGAGCACAACCTGACAACAACCACAGCTGCTGAAAATTCCCTCTACTCCACATCTAGTCCGATCTCGTTGGAGCAGTGGCGTTCTTCGACCAGCTTCTCTACCTCAACGGAAACCCTGGTGCATCCAAAGGAACACGACGAAGACATGTCGCCCTTCCTACCGAACATTGAATCATCCAGTGCAAAGACTCGTGGAATGTATGCCGTTACGGAAACCATTCTGGATACGGAGACTACTCCATCACTGCTGACTCACGCGGATCAGTCGCCGTTCCTGCCGGAAATTGATAACAACGCAAGCCTGGTGAAACTGCTCCACGAAGGCCTGGATCAGTCCGATGGGTTCGAAAACGATTTGCAACAACAGCACTATCTGGAAGTGTTGCCACTCTCAAAAGAAAACGATCGCAACGACTACAAAAAGCAGCTCAACTCGGCAATTACACAAACTGTCTACGTGGCAACAACAATTCGAACATACGAACCCACCACCGATTCATTGGAAGATTTAATTACGGCTGCCAGTTCTAGGAATATCGTTGAGCAAACAACTAACGGTAAGAATCTGGACGAAATGATGGCCACGAGTACCGAGAGGGAAGTCGAGGAAACAACCCTGGATAAAATCGTTGAAATGGGCACTACAACCGAAAAGCAGAGTGCTCGGCTGGAGCAGTCTACGGAACAGGTGGAAGAGAGACCTTTCACGACAATGGTTATGGAAAAGGAGGCAATTAAGTTGCCGTCAAACGCGGATGCTGAAGAAATCAACACGACTGAGAGCGATGCCGAGAAAACAACGGCTGCTGGCAATGTAGATTCACCCAAAGGGGATGTAGAGCTCGTATCGAGCCATGATACTGCCGAAAAGCTAACGGCAACGGAAACTGAAGTGGCAACTACCGAAAAGGAAACGATGGAAACCACTATGGTTGCGGCCAAGTTGGAATTGGAAGAAGAGCGGGCCACTGCGTCGGAAGCAGAAACCGAAGAAGTCACCGATGCAATGCGAGATGAAACAACTGAAAAGCAGGCGAGGGTTGCGGCAGAGTCTACTACGGAGAAGGACGTCGAGGAGACTACGATGCATGTTTCGGTAAACGCGTCGTCTACCACGACAACGGAACCAGATGCCAATGCAAAGTTAATGGAAGAGTCCACCGTTGAAACGAAAGAACCATCTACTACGGTAAAAAATGAAGCTAGTACAATGGAAGTCACAACCAACTCTACCACAACCGAAGCCGTAACTACCTCAACCACGCCAGAGTCGGCAGCTACCTCAACCACGACAGAATCGGCAACTACCTCAACCACGACCGAAGCGCTAACCACCTCAACAACGTCCGAGGCTGCACCATCAACAACCGACACCACCAAAGCGGACATACTGGAAAAGACTCTGCAAGACCTGGATGAAGATAATGACATTTCCGAGAACGAGTTGAAGGTTCTACCGCTGGACAGAAAACCGGACAAACTGCAGGAAGCACCGCCCCCACCGGATCTACTTTCACACTCTCAGAAGACGACAGTCGACCAGGAGTCCACCCTTGAAACGACTACCGGTCATTTTTTAGGAGAAACGACGTTTCATTTGATTAGATCAGAGCGATCGAATGAAACGTCGGTAATTAAGACGAGATTTTCTGGTGATGACGACCTGAGCGAGTTGGTGGCTAGTGCAAGTGGAATGTTTACAAAGTGTGCGGTTGGACAGTTCGAGTGTGTGAATGGAACCTCGATCAAGGACGGCAGTTCGTGCATTCAGAAATCGGAGCGATGTGACTCGGTGTCCCATTGTTCGGACAATTCCGACGAACAAGACTGCGAGCGGCTGGGATGTCCGGGCCACTTCCAATGCAAGGATGGATTCTGTTTGGCGCGGCAACATGTCTGCGATGGAATAGCACACTGCAACGATGGCAGCGATGAAGCCGAGTGTGATCGGTGGCAGTGCAATTTCGATGAAATATCTTGCGATCCGGAGGGGCGTAAGGGGCCATGTCTTCCGGCACAGTGGAAGTGCGACGGGTTGGAGCAATGTGCGAATGGATTCGATGAAAGCGAATGTCCCGATACGTGTACGAATGATCAGTACTTCTGCGTTGGCCAGCGAAAATGTATTCCGGAGGCTTGGCGATGCGACGGAAAGTCAGACTGTACGAATGCTGAAGACGAGCGGCTGTGCGACTGTCCGGTGGATAATTTCCGCTGTAATACCGGAGGTTGCGTACCGAGTGCTTATGTGTGCGATGGCCAGCCGCAGTGTCCGGACTTGTCGGATGAATGGGGATGTTTTGCGTTGGACGAGAGTGAGTTGCAAGTTCGAGTGGGTTCGGAGAAGATGAAACCGGTGTGTGGAGATGGCTGGACGGAGGAGTTATCGGATGCAGTCTGTGCGGAGCTGGGCTACTCAAGAGCCAAGTCATTCTTGATCTCAAACGAAACGGGTGGCAGTGAGTCGACTTACCGATTTGTAGGCGTAAACAGTACGGATCTGTTGGGTAGTTTGGCTTTGGTGACCAGCTGTTCCGTAGGTCTGGTGAACATCGACTGTGAACTGTATCGTAAGTGAAGATGGCTGGTTTTTGGGGTTGGATTTTGAGTTGATTTTTGATTGATGTTTTCTAGGTTGCGGTAGTGATCGCATTACGCCTACGTCGGAGCAACGGATAGCTGGGGGCCTTACAGCGGACTCGAGTCAACTTCCTAGTCTGGCATTGGCCTACAGCAATAACGCGGCAATCAAGTGCACAGCTAATATTGGTAAGTTGGACGGATTAGTTGGGGTTGTGCTATAACTCATGGAGCTTTATTTTAGTTTCCCCACGATGGGTCATCGCAAGCTACTCCTGCATGATGGGTAAAACAGAATTCATCGACAATCGCAACGTAGCCGAACTGGATTGGATGGTGTTTGCTGGAACATCACAGTTCAACTATTCTATGATCAGTGGAAGCAGTCCAAACAGTTCCTACCAGATTGTTGAAGTGCGGAGAATTATTCCATATCCTCAGGTGAGTTGTTGTCCAGAGAGGCTATTGAAAGCGATTCTCAACGATTTATCTATTAGGCCAAATACAAGCAATTCCTCTACACCGGAGATGTTGTGCTGCTTCAGCTGGCCCAGCCATTGCAGCTGAATGAGCAGATTGGCAGTGCCTGTTTGGTGCAAGACTCGGATATTCTTCAAGATCAGTTGTGTCTGACAGCTGGTTGGGGTGTGGATCCGTCAGCCGTAACCAGTACCGAACAGTATCTCAAGTATCTACCAGTGCCAACGATACCGGCGGAGAAATGCAATTCCAGTGTGCACTACAACGGTTCGTTGACGGACGACGCCATCTGTGCGGGCTACCTCAGCAGTGGCAAAGCAACTTGCTATGTAAGATCCGTGTTTTGATTTTGTAGAGCTTCCAACCAAATCCTTTCTTGATTCCAGAATGACGAAGGAGCTCCGCTGATGTGCCACGTTGAGACTACTGGCCAGTGGCTGCTGGAGGGCATTCTCAGTTACCATGGCAACTGTGGCAAACGGCCACATCCAGCCATATACAACTCGATTACCTCAGGCATCTCAAGCTGGATCCGGAACACGGTTGGCAATGATCTGATGTTCAGTAGCGGTAACAGTAGCAGTCATAATGGCACCGAGCCAATCAGCACGCAGCCCGTTTTACGGTAGACGTGCGGGCGGAGTTTGACAAAACGACTCAGCTGCGTGCGAGTTTGTGTTTATGTAAATATTGCGTGTATTATAGAAGAAAACGGGCTTTGAATGATAGTTTTACGTGGAAGCAACTTTTAAGAACGATCAAATTTTGTTCTGAAAAATTGTATTTATAGATAAAAGAAAAAGGCGTGTAGCACGTAGGAAACCGGACAGAATAATCCTGCGTTTTTACTTTGTTTTCGGTGTATAAGAGAATGTCTGATGCAGGAAGAAAAGAACCTAGTCACAAAAGCCGATTATTTTGTGCCAATACCCTGAAGTGGAACTGAGTAATGTCTACTTTTCATGAAATGAAAACCGCGACCCGAGCGAAGAAAAATCCCTTCAATGATCCATCACGCTTTTCCCCCGAACCCCCCGCATCCCCACAGAAGGCAAAATTACCAAATGATGACTGTTTCGAAATTGCTAGCGTTACCAATAGGAAGTGTATAGGACTATGGGAGATACAACAGTTGCAAGAACTCTGACCAGAAATCTGTCCAATCAGACACTAAAATCTCGTTTTGTGTTTTGTTTATAGTTTTTTTTTGCTGAATCACGTGTAAATATGATCCTTATAACATTTAAACTATACTGTAATTGCTTGTAGGTAACCTTACTAAGAATATGATTCGCAATATATGTTGAGCAGATGGAAGGCAGCAAATACCGATATACCTAGTTTTTAATGCAAACAAACAAGTGTAGATCTTTTCGAATTGCAATCTGATATTTAGGGAAGTAGGACAATGTTCTAATTGAAATCCATTTATTCTCAGCCCTATTCTGCGTGGCGTGTGTGGCGAGATGACTCGCCATCGTGTCACCTCGTGTGTCAGAGCAAGTCGTCTGATCTCACATGCCACTCAAAGTAAGGCTGTCTGTCTTTATTTTATTCCGTAATAATTATGGCCGGTTTTTATCATCCTTTCTTCTGATTTTTACCACTTTTTTCCACGTTCTCTTATTTTTTCCATCAATACTCAATTCCGGCAGAAATAATACTGAACTGCAAAACAGTCGACAGAAAACGAGAATCTGCATAAGATCTGAGGTTCTTCGGCTATAGGAGATCAAATAAAGAATAGATTGATATTTTATTACTTATACAATAGATTGATTTTTCTTCAAAGCTTTTCTTCGAAATCCAGCAATCGATCAATCGAGAATCGAACAATTTGTTACCATAATCCCTGATCTAGAGGACTAATTGGTTCCCGGTATGCATGACGAAAGGTTCCATCTGACTTGATAAATTCTCTTAAGCAGCGTGATTCCTGTGTTGCTAAACTCAACAATCACTTTTGATGAGCGAATTTAATGTGAAGCGCTGTCAATTTTTCGTGTTGTCTATTTATCCGTGACTTGGAGTGAACAATGATATCGTAAAACTCTTTTCAGGTATATTCAGTGCTGTTTGGTTAGGCAACTCTGGAGCTGGCTGCAATAATTGACAGCCGCGCACCGCTGACATTTCACACTCGTTGTCGAAACGACGTTTCACTGCTTCCTTACTTGGCTCCGTGATGCGATAAGGACATTATCGACATTCAGAATGAGATCTGTCAGAAAGCTTTAAGTTTCCTTCACACAAAAGCATCGATCGTTGACACTCCTCTTAAAACCCAACTCCGACATGAGCCGATTCCAAGCTCTCCATGTCTGCTTTAAGATATACAGGACTCGAATAAGGCAACATACTACAGTGTGTCTCACAATAGGTGTCACCTTTTTTCAGTCTTGGTTTATTTCAGTTGGGTAATTTTAACTGCGGAATTGATACTACAGTGACCGGCAAAAATAAAGATCCACCTTTGATCAATGTATTATTGTTGAGAAAAAAACACGTATTTTTGAAAAAGTAGGGCATTCCAATACATGTTTCTGAAAAATAAACATAGACGAACCATTTCAGTTAAAAAATAGCGATCATTTTTATTCCTTGCATAAAATAAAAAACAAAATTATTGGAGTTTAGTAAAATACATATGACATAAAAAGATCCACTTCATGTATGAATAAAAAAAATAATCGAAAGAGTTGGAATCAATTCTGCAATAGTCAAAATGACCTCCCTTCGCTTCAATGATGGACTGCAATCGTTTCGGGATGCTTTCGACTAGGTTTCTGAGGTGTTGAGGATCCAACTCATTCCAGGCCTGCTCCAGTGCAGAGATTTTCAATTGGGTTTAAATCCGGGCTCTGGGGAGGTCATTCCAAGGGTTTAATCCGACAGGCACGGGAAGCACGGAGCTTGTGTTTTCTTGGTCGTATGCTTTGGGTCGTTGTCTTGCTGAAAAATGTAATTATCTTCCAGACCCATTTTCAGCAAAGATTCTTCCATATTTTCGTAGAGAATATCTATATACCCATCTGCCGTCATAATACCACTGATTAGAACCAGATTCCCCACTCCAAACCATGAGAAACAGCCCCAGACCTTGATATTTCCACCGCCGTGCTTCATGGTTCCTTGTGGATGTTTATCCTTCAGCCCTTCATCGCTTTTCCGCCAAACTCGCAGTCGTCGTTTTCTGTAGAACAGCTCAAACTTTGATTCGTCTGACCAAACAACCCGTTTCCAGACCTCCAGTGGCTTATTTATATGGTTTCTTGCAAACCGCAATCGCTTCTCCTTATTCACCCTACTTTCCAGACCTCCAGTGGCTTATTTATATGGTTTCTTGCAAACCGCAATCGCTTCTCCTTATTCACCCTACTTATGAACGGCCGTTTCCGAGCAAAATGACTTTTCAAACCGTGCTCAGCAATGCGTCGCCGAACTGTACGATCGGATATCGAAAGGCTTAGCTTTTCTCTGAGCGCACGGTTGGTAACAAACGGATCCTTTTTAATTTCTCAGATTATTCTAGTGTCTTCGCGGTGATCAGACTTGCGATTGCGTCCACGTCCTGTTCGATCTGCGACACTTCCAAGCTTTTGGTGTTTTAAAACTATTTTATGCACTGCACCACGGCTTACACCATACTTTTCGGCAACTTTGCGCTGAGATTCATTTTTTGAGCAATCGCGCACGATAAGATTTTGAACTTGGACTGTTATTTTCTTTCCTCCCATGATCGATTCTTAAAAAACTCGTCACTTGGGCTAAACTCACATATTTCTTAGCAATTATCTGTGATGGATGTAAATAAAGGAATGTCAAATGCATGATCAACAAGAGGTAAGCCAAGTGGATGTACACGGAAAGTATTTTTTTTCCTAGTGGATCTTTTTTATTGACATACCGTGAACACAAGCTTATTTCATTTTTCACATGCAGTTGGCTGAAATGAATATGTATATTCAAACTTTTACGCTAAGGCTCATGAATGATACCCAAATATGTACAGTACGGATAAGAAAGTTGCTATTGATCCGAAGTTGTAAAGATATCTATGCCTGATTAGTATACGGCTCGATGGATCTTTTTTTTCGCCGGTCACTGTAGCTGTTTTGAGTGTGCTGTTTTGAGTGTGCTGTTTTCCCAGCTTTTTGCTGAAGATAAATAAGCGATTCCGTTTGTTTATATATAACAGCTACCATGGAAGCCATACGGGAGCAAGCTTTAAAATTTCGGCAGTTCGGAGTGAGGTCCAAAAAAAACTGGAAATGTCCATATTGAACACGAATGAGGTGCCAGATGAACTGCCAGAACGAAGAAAAAGAAAAAGAAAATGCGTGAGGGATCGAATAAGACGTAATCCAGCCGTATTTTGCCGTAAAATGAGCAAACAATTTCAAATGTCCCCTGCCTCAATGCACAGGCTCCTCAGAAATGATCTGGAATGCAAGCCGTACAAGAAACAACGGGTTCACGGGTTGACGGAGCGTCAAAAGCAAGCCATAGAAGTCCATAGAAGCAGAAATCTTTTGGTTCGGCACGGTGACTGCGAGATTTTATTTTCGGATGAAAAGCGCTTCCTTCTTCAGGACAATCATAATCAACAAAATGATCGTGTGTATGGCAAAAGTCTTGCCTCAATATTTCAAGAGATAAATTAGCTGTAGAACGCTATCTGAATGTATCGAAAATCATCGAATGGGGCGCCGATTCACGACAAGGAAATATTACATCAAGCAGGTTTTGAAGAACCATCGGCTTTCTCATGTTGCAACGTTGTATGAATACACCATATTGTTTCCAACAGGACTCAGCTCCAGCTTACAAGGCAAAAAACAAACAAGCGCGGTGCGCGGAAAATTTACCCGATTTCATCATATGCGAAGAATGGCCTGCATCCTCACCTGATCTCGACATACTTGACTATTTTGTTTGGGGTTCTATGCTTCAACATAAGCCCTACGGAAAGGCTTACTTTAGATCGATTCAAGAAACATTTGGTTCAAGTTTGGGACCAAATTGCTCAGGAAATCGTGCGTGCCAGCTGCGACGGGTTTACAAAGCTTTTGCGCAAAGTTATCAAGGAAAAGGGCGACAAATTCGAATTGAATTAATATGGTTTATTTCTATAAGGTGTATCTTTCAAATGAAAAATAAATGCTATTATTTGGTTGATTTGTTTTACAGTAATTCCATGTTGTTTTAGTGACACCTATTGTGAAACACCCTGTAAGCCTTTGCTTTGCCTGTATCCCTCTGGTTGCGTTATATGGCTTTCTGCGCTTAACTTCCCATTTAAGAATGTGGCCCGCAGATCCTTTTGGAGCATGTGTCTTCTTTCGTGGCTCGCTATTGGCTACCGGAGAATATATCTTTGAGTAGTCGAATCCGTACCTTTGGGATAATCCGTGCGCCACTAAACTAACCTTGTAACGGACGTCCTGAGTATCGTCAGATCTTTAAATCTTAAAAACCCACTTACAGTAAATCGGCTTTCTTTCTTCTAACAGCTTCGCTAACATTGTGTCATTGTTAATCGGCGAATCCATTTTCCCGCGAACGGCTTACTTCCACCGCGGCCTTCCTCTTGGGTCTTCATTTCTGCCAAAGATCCAGGAAGATTATCGACGAAATTAGTGGAATATAAAACGAATCCAGTGTAGTCTAGCTCGTAATCGCCGCTCGACCCCGTGGCAATGCGTTTACTTTGAGACGTTGAATAAGGACTGTATCGAAAATAAGTTATCAATTTTTTTTTTCAAAGCCTATAGAAAAAAGATGCTTTATTCAAACAAATGGATGATTCTTTATTGTACGAGATGGAACTGAAATATTGTGAAGATGTTAATATTATTCCTTTCATGAATTTGCGAATTTTTGATCGAACGCTTTACATCAAGTTCCGGACAATCACATTTTTTGGACACCCTAACCCAACTTTTTTTTAAATCCTGTATATTCTCAGCTGCTTTACCAATCTTTTTGAAGACCCTCCTTACAGTCGCACAATAACGTTCGATGGGCCGGACTGATGTATTGCTTAACAAAATCTATACCCTTTTCCGTGAAGAGGTTGAGGGTTGTTTTAGCGTAATGCGATGATGTTCAATTCCAGAACAGTGTGGAGGGGTACTACCCTAATAAACATGCACCATTCAGGAACGATATTATAGATGGTGTGACCATGCCACTTATAGTGGGGATGATTATCACATCGTATGGTTATTGTTTATGCGGGTCTGCTTCTGATATAAAGGTAGCAATCTATTCTGCCTGACACTCAGATCGATAGATTTCCGCATTGATTCTATTCTGCACTTTTTTTTTGCTATTGCTTCGGTGATGTTACTTATTGTAGGTATTCAGGTTGTTCTTGATACGTTGAATCATTTCGACGCTAGTTCCCGCTTTATAGGCCAAATTACCTTTTTACGTAGTCATAACATTATGTCCAAAACCTTAATTTTCACGTCTTTTTCAATACGCGACATTTTGAAAACAAAGATTTTAATCCTGGCAAACAAATAAACAAACGAAAGATGACATACAAATGCACAGCATGCTATGATGAACACATTAAAACCATCACAAATACACGCGTACAACGTATACAGAGTACAGGTCAAAAAACGTTCAGAACGGTACGATCGATTACACGGTTAAAAGGGTAATAAAAACAGTCTATGGTTTAGCGAATACAACACAGTGTTGCCTGTACTTGGGAAACCATTGCTACTCCGTAGTTGTTATATTGATCCTTGGTAGAGACGCTTATGTTTTGATTGTAAATAACGATAGTCTCAATGTAATTATCATTTGCATGGTTCTCCCTATAGTGATTATCGTTTTTGGATACCGTGTGTAAATTAGTATGATGATGACTCTCGTATAAGCCTGAAGAGATTTTGCAACTCTGGCTCCCTTTATACTTCTTCTTATTTATCTTTTTTAGCGTTTCAAGCTGATTGCTTTCGCTTAGCTTATTGCTCTCTCTCTCAGCTTAGTGTTCTAAATTCACTGACATAGTTATTAATTCAGCTTTCGATGCCAGGTTTATCCATTAAAATATAGCCATCAATTTTCTTCAAAACTCGTTCTTGTAATAATTGTGCTCGCTTTTTGGCCATCAAATTTTGTTTTAGGGAGCGATTCGGATGTTTACTTGCACAAAAATACTTATATTCTTCTCTTGAAATGATGTTACGCACGGTGGAAAAGTTGAAATTGCCTTTCTTTGCTAAATCACGTATGGAGACACCTGGGTTGCCTTTCACGTACCTGAAAGCCTTTCTCCTATGCTCTTTGCCCTTAGTGCCACTTTTATGATAGATGCGCTGTGCTCTATCCACACTCAGAGTATCCTTGTAACGTTTGATTACAAGACACTCCGTTGACTTTCGGAGTTTTAACACTTTTGCTATTTTTGAGGCAGACCACGAAGGATTCTCGAGATGTTTGTGCACAATTAATTTTCTTTCTCAAGTACCATGATCCGTAATTTCGAGATGCGTCGATCAATCGAGAAAAACTTGTCCCAAATTTATTTGTCAATGAAACATCAACAAACGCCTATCAAACGTTTTTTGTTCCAATCACCTGGGGCATGGTGGTGTATCAAACCGTGCGTCCAGATTTACTTTGAATCGTGCTTCAGTTTCGGTATCAGAGCACTTTTTGAGCGGTATTACACTCAAAAAATCGTCACGTTATTTCCACGTGAAATTTCACGTAACTTTCACCTGAACACGTAACCAAATCTTCTTAAGTTGAATCAGGTGAACATTAAGTGCCAGTGAATTGTACGTGAAAAATCACGTAACAATTATATGGTTTTCACGTAGAATGTGGATTTACGTGGAAATCTCGTAGCTCTTACGTGAACTCTACGTGTTTATTACTGGTTTTGACAGTGGACGAAAATTACGTGCGTTTCACGTGGATGTGACGTGTCGATTTTTTTGAGTGTAGAGGGCCTTACATATACACTAAGGTTATTTTTTGCACGGTTTATCGACCTCATTCAACTCACATTTTACGTTTTACGTATGGCAGTTTTTCAAAAAAATCACAATTTTTGGTGTAAATACTTAAAATTTAAAAAAATGTATTTTGAACATTACATGGAAAGGTAACGAATTGTAACAAAATCGAAGCAATATAAAAGGTTTAGGCATGTGAATTTATCAACTCTATTTAGTCTTTTTTGACACGGTTGCATGCTAAAAGTGGAACGTATCCCCCGTGTAAAAAAAAACCTTAGTGTATACATTATTTGCAACAACTATGCTGTGGTAGACTGAACAATGGAACCGTGAGCGAGTGGATTCCATGCTGGGTGGTAGGTAAAAAGTAAAAAGTGACATTGACAACGAAGGAGGGGGAGGGGGAGGGGGCTGGATGGAATGTCTCATTTGCAGTGGGGAGCGTTTTTATGATGTTATTCAAAATGACATAATCTTCATGCCGGTTTGAACGAAAATTGATTAGGCAAAATATTGACGAGTTCGCAGGACTTAGATAATGTACAATTTTGTTTTTATCATAAACAAGAGTAATCCCATTATCCGTAAACTGGGCTTCTTAAGTATGGAAATGTCTTAAATCAACCGATTTATTGCTCATATTTGGTTGTCTCGTTCTTTTCTGAAACCCTCCGTAACGTTGAAAATTTGGTGAGTGAGACTCATATTGATTCTCAGAACTTCTTTCTATTGTTTTGACGAATTCTAGAAAAAATTGTCAAAAGGTCGAAAGTAACAAGTGTAAACAATGATTTAAAACGTAAATTCCCTGGAAATGCCAAGTTGCTAACATCTACATCCACTATCGACGGGAACGGTATATTTTGTTTGTGGGAACAAGCAGCTCCCAGAAAAATACGTTAGAAGTCGTTGTTTACAAATGTTACTTTCGACCTTTTTACTATTTTGTCTAGATTTGTATTAATCATGAACAGAAATGAGCGTAATGTTTTGTGACCAGCTGTACAAGAACATTCAAACGATCTTAGATTGAATTCTAGAAAAAAAAATTGGGAACGTTCGTTAGAAATCAAACGACTTGGCAAAGCCACAGTCAATCGTTTTGTGGTGGGGGCGACTTCGGCGTAGTGGTTAACATCCACGCCAAAGTCACGAGTTCAAATCTCACCCCCGGACAAGTTACATAAACACTCAAAAGGCATTTGAGTGACTACGGCAGGAGATGAACCAGCCCAGGGATGAAAATCTCGATAATCAAGGAAACAAACAAATCGTGTTCCGATTGCAATCACTTAAACTTAGATCCAATCCAAAAGAACAAGAGCTAAGCCACCTTTCTATCGCTAAAACCGTCACTGCAGAATATAGGGTGTGTGGACCCTTTCGTTCTCGCAGAACTTTTAACATTTTGACAGTTGCATTCCTCTTCTCTCTGGCAAGTAGTTGAGTCAAACTAGCCATAACTCAAATTTTAGTAAATTCATCGGAGTTGTTGAAATTTTTCAGAATTTCTGGAAGATTATCATTTCAAGTTGAATGAAAATTTACTATTCTTTGGTTCTTATAAAAGTAGGTTTGCTGAATGTACAGACAAAAATACTGGGTTTTTCTAGGTCTATGGGAATGTAAGAATATGATGAGAGAAAATTTGATTCAGCGGTGTGGTCATACAAGCTGACCAGTGGCAATATTGCGTATGAGCCAAACTATGCTTTACACACATTCAGTTTAACTTTTTTTTTTGTTTCTTATTGACGTGACTTTTAGCCTTGATCGTAGCAAGCTCTGCCCACGAACGGTTGGGTTTTCGTGAGCTGTCACGTTTTTTTCCTTTGTTGTGTTTCATGGTTTATGTTTCATGATTTTTCTTCGACGTCAAGATATTTCCAGTATTGTATACGAACGATATCGATTTGTCTGTACGATCGACGTATACTGCACTCAAAAAAAATCGACACGTTGTTTTCACTTGAAATCTCACTTAACTTCCACCTGAACACATTTTACGTGAGAATCAGCTGAGCTGGTAACTAGGTGTTATTATTTGAATTTCACAACCGATGACTATTCAGTCTTCCCTTAGAGAAATGTTTAGCTAAGTGATACGAAATCCGGGACGTTTTCGAATGTGATAGGAATTTCACGGGCACGCCAAAGAATGAACATTTTTTGTGGAAAAAATCAGTTGCTAGCAATTAAATAGTGCTCATCGGAAGTGTGAAAAGGTTACGGATACCGATTCGAATTCTCGCAGTGTGTAACCTGAGAGACTATCGAATTTTGCTGTATAGACGCTACTACCGGACCAACTTGACGATTACAGTTTAGATTTTATACCATAAGTTATAAAAAGAAGAAGTTTTTAACTAGAAATTAGAAGAAAAATTAGTACCTTCCATTTAATTCCAACTACCTTTGCTTATCTTCGACAGATACGCGTATTTCGTCTACAATGTGCAGACTTCTTCAGTGTCTCGTACTATTAACTCGACTTAAAGAAAACCTTCGCCACCTGCCGTATATATTTATATATATATATATATATATATATATATATATATATATATATATATATATATATATATATATATATACTATTTTCTAAATACAAAGCGTTTACCTATCATTATTTTGCTTATACCTATCTTATTATTATTTTGTTTATACCTATCCGGAGTCAAAAACAAGTGTACCTAATATCTACCTCACTTTTTTCCATCTATACCTAACCTACTTATTGTGTAGCAGCGGGTGCTCCGCTTCGTCGGGTTTGATGTCGTTTGGGTAGTAAGTTGAAGAGCCATGTGTAACCGTTGCCTTGGTCTTTGTTTAGTAGATTTGTGTTCTGTTGTTTGTTTATTTCTAAGCTTTCTGCGACGTCTAATTTCCAGGGTGTAGATGTAGTCCGTAATATTGTGATGTCATTTGTCGTTATGTCTTGATTTTCCGTGAAGATGTGTTCAGCGACTGTTGATTTGAAGTTATGTGAAATTCCTTTCTCGTTCTGTTTGACAGCCTTAGTCACCTCCGCTAGATGCTCCTTGAACCTTGTTGCCAAGGTTCTCTTTGTTTGACCTACATATATTTTGCTGCAGTGTTTACACTTGATTCTGTATACCCCTGCTCTGCTTAAGGTGTCTACTGAATCTTTGGTGGAGCCTAACATCGATGCCTACTAGAAAAAACTAAGTCTAAACCAAATTCCCTAAGTCGTGGTTTTATGGTTCGTGGTTCGTGGTCGTGGTTGTGTAATGTCTTTATCGAAGGATTCCATACAAGGATTTTGTATGAACCTTCAAACTTTTTTGTATGGATCATCACGTTTTCCCAACCCCCCTCCCCCCTCCCCCTTACTGAATGACATAATTAATGGACCTTCCCTAATCTTATTATGAATTATATAGATGATCACATCACTTATCAAGGTGAATCGTGATCCATCGAGCCTTACCCTACTAACATAGAAAACCCTCCTTCCTGTGAGCTTTGTGGGGATGCAGAGGTAAACACGGTCCCTAAACAACAAAGGTCACACTAACTTTCTTTCCCTATTCCCACTTGATTGCAAGGACGTGGCCAGCGTCGTTATTGATTATTAACGAAAATTGAGTCACTGAAA
This sequence comes from Aedes japonicus, assembly GCA_034211315.2. NCBI lineage: Eukaryota > Metazoa > Arthropoda > Insecta > Diptera > Culicidae > Aedes > Aedes japonicus. The sequence continues at coordinate 57,175 of JASCZW010000799.1, read as the reverse complement.
CGTGTACAGTGAGAATCGCCGGTAACTTCCAGCCCTATTCAACTCATTGTGCAATTTCACTGATTCGGATCAATCACGGAGTAGCAACCATTGATACGTGCAGTCAGTCAAGCCAAGCTAAGCATATTAACGTGACTTTCAACCTTGTTCGTCACGCCAGGAACACGATGTGGACCCTACATATTGAACCTATAGTCACTAGATTCATAGTCTGGCGGATACAATGACGGGAGCCAATTTGAACTGTCACTTGGCGGAGCCAATCGAGCATATCTCGAGTAATTTATGTTAAGGGCCCAAAAGCCATTTGTAAACAATAACTTTTAACGTTGATTTCTCACGAACCACGAGAATCCAACCATATCCTACTACTCCATATGGTAGAACTAACATTCTTCTACCAAATGCTGCTTTCATTTCACGAGAGTGGTTTGAGATTCAAGAGAAATCGATATTGAAAGTCATTGTTCACAAATGGCTTTTAGGCGCTTTACATGAATTACTCGAGATATGCTCGATTGGCTCCGCCAAGTGACAGTTCAAATTGGCTCCCGTCATTGTATCCGCCAGACTATGAATCTAGTGACTATAATTGAACCCATCAAATTCCGGCCCATATTATATATATCAACGGTTTTACTTTCCTTTCGCAGTAAGCCGTGATCAGAGATTTTTGGTCTCAACGGCGCCGACTTGAATTAATACCAGAAACCATGTTCTCTTTCACTTTTCTATTGTTTACGAATTTTTGAGAAACCAAATCCACTTCTCCTGACCCATGATGAAAAATTTCTTAACCAAACTGGTAATACTTACTTGCTGTGAGCATTCTGATGGAGTTTGATTCGACGTTCATTCACTAACAATCGAGATATATTTATTTTAAATAACGAAGTAAGTTTGCGATTGTGACATAAAAGATAGGGAAAAATACATAGAGCAGCAATTTACTCTAAGTATTAATGCATGATTCCAAACGATTGTGAATTTATAGAAAAAAAATCATAAGAAAATAAAAATTGTAGTAATTTACACTACCAGATCCTTTATTATCGGTCAATCACCAATATCAGACTTTGCTCTGACTTTCAGTGTAGAATCATTTGATAAAAAGCCTAACTACTTGAGCACAACAATTTGCAGATGTGCCGACAACCTGGTTGAGGCTCAGATCCATCATAAAACCTACAGAGCTTGCTAGGCTCCTCAAAGCTCCATTCAGCTTTCCTCATCGGACAGTTCGCCTTGCATTGGAATACACCCCAACCAATTCTCCAGAAACTCATCATCGTCTTCCGGGCAGCATAGTCGGTTATTTTCCCCCTCTACATTTGATGCGTGGAACGATTCGATATCCACCAGCACGTTGGTATAGCTGGTAATGCGTTCAAAACAGCCTGGCCATGTGAAATTTGCTTGCCTTTTCCGGCAATGGTCCATGTTCACTGGACATTCTTCACCATTCGAAGGAGCCTTCTTTATCCTTACACTTATCGTCAGACTCAATGGGTCGCTTTTATCACATCTTTGATCATCAACTCTCTCCGGCAGATGGCACCCTACACTGAATATGTGCGTTCCTGGTGCAAATTGTACTGGTATATCTGAAAGGATTGAACACTATCTAATCTAATCGAAGACCGTTTTCTCTGTTTCAAAACTCACCTTCATTCCCCAGGAGATCTATTTCTCCTATAAAGTCGGTTACATTTTTCTTTGAGTCCACATTCTCTTCGATGTCATCAATATAACGGCCGTACTCATCATCTGGTTCATTATCCAAGTTCCGACAGCTAACACATAGCTTCACTCCTATAAATCGAATAATTTCGCAATGTGAAGTAATCGCGCTGAATCAACAAGCAGTCTCTATGTCCTTACCTCTAACGGCAACTGACTTGGCACACCGTAGTTCGATCAAAAGTTGTAACCTTTCACCGCAGTAAAATTCTCGGCACCAATTGTATGGAAATCTAATATCACAGCTCACGTTACGCATTAGCACCACTAGCAGAATGTTGTACTTTAAATTTTTATCTCACTTCTGATAAATGGTTGGACGTGTTCTCACAGGAAATCACGTTCGAACACCGTTAAATTCGATTTATGACTAAATCTCGGGGAGCTACTGATGACGGTGGGACAGCAGCATGTGGTTGGATGATTCAAAACTAGCAATGCAGCATGCTTGAATTACGTGGGATTTCAGAAGGCATGTGTAAGTCCAAGAATGAAAAACTACGCGATAAGCGAAAGAGAAAGGAGAACAAAATGATGATCGCAAAAATATTACGTTGTTTAAGGAATACCCCGGACCGGTACAGAGCTTTACGAGTAAGTACAGGTCGGGGAAAGTCCTATAACGCATGTAGAGACAATGTTTATTAGAGACGCGCGGCGCCTGAATCTAAACTTTCCAATCGAACGGTCAAACGCGGCTCCAATCGTAAGTTACTCGAAGCTTAAATAAAATTTTGAGTTGCCAAATATTGCAGACAAAATGTCTTACCTGGGTGGTGTGGTACATGTAATAGTTCAATGATAATAGTGAAAAAAAAATTACAATAATAATATTTGCATGTTTAAAAATAAATGAAAAATATAACCTTCAATTTTATTAGAGTGATTTGCCAGGATAACGTGATTACGCGAAAATAACTCGTAAGATGGTTATCCACGTGGTAGTCCATTTATGTACTTGTATTCTTCTCGCGTGTCTCTTTTAAACATCGTCTCTGAGCATAACATGTGCAGTAGTAAGAATAAATCATTGTGTGCAAGATTACATTCAAGTTTGTGTGCAAGCTATACTTCTAACATGTATGGAATCTGCAAATTACTCAAATATAAGTTGCATTCAGCTCAATTTGATAGATTGTACAGGCTAATCTCAGTTTACCCATAATAGCAAAACAGTACACATACTCATATATGGGTAATGTTGACTTTACCCATACTTGAGTAAATTTGTATGGGAAAAATACTCAAATATAGGTAAGTAGTAACGTACCCATAAAAGGGTATGTGCACTTTTCGTGATTATGGGTATTCTTCACCCATATTTGGGTAAACTTATCTTAGCGTGTAGAACGCAATTATTGCAGTTTCTTGTTCTAAATTTAGTAAAATTTCTTGTTAAGCTGTATAAGGTACCCAACCAAATAAGATAAAAATTGAAGCAATCAGAATGTATCCCAAACCTGAACATTTGAAACAACTGAGAGGATGGCTATAGGCATGTACTAACCGTAGATCTGTTAACAATTTTGCTAAAATAGCTAAGCCCTTTACTAGACTCTTAAGACGGGAGGGAGACAAAGAGTGTTAGAAGTATTGTGAGGAAAAAACGTGTTTCCAAACCATGAAACAGATACTGACCGATAATGATATTCTGGAATACGCAGACTTGTCCAAACTATTTTGTTTGACAACTGACGCATTTGACTACCTGACTGGTGCTGCTTTGAGTGAAGGAAATTCTGGAAATTATAAAGCAATAACCAATTTTGCGTCTATTTTAAACTTTAAACAAGGCTGCAGAATCGCAAGGTGCTACAGAAAAAGAGCTTCTTGCGATTGTTTCGGCATCAAAAGTATTAATAGGATATCTCTATGGTTAGAAAGCCAAGATATAGAGAGATCATCAGCCAAGACATAACCTTAATTAAAATAATATTGAAAATGTTCTAATAGAAAACTTATTAGAGAAGTTTCATCGAAGAACATTATTATGAAATCATATAGAACCCCGAAAAGTTTACCGTATAAGCAGACGTTTTAAGCCGCATACAGTTTAATTCCTTAACGCCTACTCAGCACTTTCAACCGAAGCGCCTTTGAACAGCTTTCGTTCTCAAAAAATAATCGAAACAACTAATTTAGAATTCAAAAACAGATTGTTCTACATTTACCATCCCGTAACATTGTTCACAATGCTATAGAGAAATAAAATAATAATATTCGTTCATTTACGCTTAAAACTTTGAAACTGGAAACAAAGAGATCTCGAGAGGCAAATGTAATAATAATAAAAATATTCATAGTCAGACCCTATGGAACCTAACATAAACAGTTAGAGAAATCGTATGGAAATAGACAACCTACACCTACCCGGACTAAATAGTCTACATCAAATTCAAGCATAAATCCTAGAAAGTGTAAGCTGTTCAGTGGAATACCTGTAACTAAAACTGAGAAGATAAATTAGTATTTCCCATTTAATTCCAGCTAAAGGGTGTTTCGATCAAAATTTGGTCGACTTAAACTTGACGCATTTCCTTTCATCGTGCATTAAAAAAATTTGCACACCCCTCATGTTGAAGATGTGTGCGTTTGAGATTAGCACTTCAGTTATTAAATGTCGTCGAAGAAAGAGAAGCAACGCATCGAAAGTATGCACGTGCGTGGGGAAAATCCAACGAGCTGGACTGTGGACTTACAAGAAAGTGGTGACTCCAAATCGCGACGATAAACAAAACACGTCGGCCAAAGCACGATCGCAAAAACTGTACACGACGATGCTGACGAAGTTTGATTGCGTCGATGAAACTTAAGTCAAGGCAGACTGTAACCAACTTCCTGGCCAGGAATTTTATACGGCAACCAGACGGCGAAAGGTGGCAGATATTTTAAAGCAGGTGGGGTGTGGCAGGCCATCTGTACCTGTGGCTTGAAGAGCAACGTTTCATTGCGATTGGAACCGTCAACCAAGAAATTTATCTGAGCAAGTGCCTACAAAAATGTCTATATGCCTTTCCTGAAGCGGCACAATTGTTCCGTTCTATTTTGACCGGATATGGCATCTTGCCATTATAGCAAAAGGACATGTAGTGGTATGCTGCCAACAACGTTCAAGTGATGCCCAAGGACCCTCCGGACACGCCAGAGCTCCGGCCAATCGAACAATAGTGGGCCATCGTCAAGCGGAACCTTAAGAAGACTCAAAAAGCTGTTGTGAGCGAGAAACAGTTCGAGGCAATCTGGCGTTCTGTGACGAAAAATGTGGACAAAGAGGCTGTACAAAATCTTATGGCAGGTGTTAAACGAAAGACCCGACAATTCGCATTCGGTAAAATGGGAGCTTAGCTGAATATTGTTCCTGTATTATGTTTCAACTGAAATTGAAAAAGAAAAAGAATTTGACTTATTAATTAAAAATCCCATCTCAGGCCCATCTCATGCTGCGCTTATAGTCGTACAGGTTATGAATAATGGTGTTTCCACAGCCGTACCGCCGTATATGGATACATTTCTATCTCTCTGCCCTTTGGGAACGTCCTGGGATTCTCCTGCCAGCACCATTGTATCGTCCGGACTGAATAAAGCAGGTCTTCTCATATCGAGAGAAATGGGTTTCCACCACTTGAGAGAGCATTTCTTCCACAGCTTCAGCATAGAAGAATAGAACCGATGTAGATGTAGAGTCATTGGCTTTGGTATGAGCTATCCTGACAAATAGATGCGTATTTACAAACATTCTCGTGGTGTTCAAAGTTCATTCACAGCAATCACTGTTTTTTTGCTCTCTCTGGAAAATCAAAATTGAATTTTTTTTTAAATATTTATGAACATATATTGATGCCAGCTGAACACTCGTGTGAAACATAAGCAACTGTTCATGAGGCGTAATATGCAAAAACAGCAATTAGTATGCATGGTTTTTAATCTAATTATCTAATTTCACACTAACGTAGCCAATTCTTGAAAGCATCGTGGAAAATGACGAGGACTGGAGTGCATGATTTTACTTGTCATCAGCCAGGCCAACTGCGTATCGTGTGCCGCAGAGAGGACTCCAAGAAATAGAGCGATTCCAGAAAGAGTGTCCTGTACTACTTCGAATCAAGGGAAAGAAGAAAGCGTGCACATCCCGTACCAAACGCTTCCATAAAGAGTAAAATAATGTGATAATTAGTATTTTATCGTTGTGAGCATAGATGCTAGACAGATTAGATTATGCTTCTTTTGCCTGTGGGTGAACTTTTGGCATTGGAATCAAAAATATGGCAATAACTTGCCAAGGTTATAGCGCCTTATCTAGCTCACTGAAATTGAGATTGAAATCTGAAATTTACAGAAGAATACATTTAGCTGTATGTTATATAATAGTCTAATAATACAATATAAAGAACAATCCACACTACTCCATCCAAAACTACGATTGAGAAACCTGGTAATAACAAGAGTCCGTAGATGCATTTCGCGCCTTCTGGCAACCATGCTTCTGTTGATGTCCAAGCAAATCGATTTAGCACCACCCGGAGGAGGCTTGGTCCTATATCCAATGATGTGATATCGTGGACGGATTATTATAATTTGAGATAACTCAATGCAGACGCCTTCCCAATTTAGCAGATCAATAGGCAATCGGTGGTGACCGACCTGGTACTCCACAGCAAGATGCCTAGAGGCGGACCGAAAGATCTACCTCCCCCAAAAAATCAGTAGGCATGGTTTTCTACCAAAACACTGCAGTAAAACAGCGGCCTGTGTCAAACTGCCACAAGAGATTTTAAACCTTTATACCATTATCTCATCATTATTAAAAATCTGAATCAAAATTGAAGAGATTTGATCAAATGATCACCCAAGTAACACACAAGATTTTGCTTTAGAATGATTTATAATTGTTTGTATTATGTATGTACTATAAACGTATTGCAAAACATGTCAAGTTAGGAGCGGTCTGTATCTATCGTATTCTATACATCATTCTTACTATCGGTCGAGCTAAAAGTACTTTTTCACGGCTGCAAATGATTAATACTTTATTATTGTTCTTTACAACATAGTTCTATACATTTATAAAACATAAACAGAAAAAGATTTTAAGTGCAGTTCTACATACTGTTGAAATTACATTACACCAACCAGGTTTTGTAAAACGTGTTTTTTTCATAACGATGAATTTGTTGTACTAGATTGTGCCGGGAAGCAAATCATAGTTACTTAGAATTGACTTTTCAATAATCGGAGTTGGCTTAGCAAAGCAGCTACAAACCTATAACGCTAAGGACTAGTATTCGAATCCCACGCTTGGCGATGTTATATTTTTGTATAAAGATAATTTTTTTCCAGTTGATGTTTTATAAGCTTTCACTTTTTGCGCTTCTTACGTCATATTAAAGTATTAAATAAAGTATTATACACGTAAAATGGATAACCAGTTTATGTTATTTGACAGTATTTTCAATTGGTTTAATACAAGCTTTGTTGCTTCAACGAAGTCTGAGTAGGATAGTCAACAAAAACTAAAAGAGAGCTAGAAATTAGAAGAAAAATTAGTATCTCCGACAGAGTTACAGTCGAGTTATTAGTACGATACACTGAAGAAGTCTGCACATTGTAGACGAAATACGCGTATCTGTCGAAGATAAGCAAAGGTAGTTGGAATTAAATAGAAGATACTAATTTTTCTTCTAATTTCTAGTGACAGGTATTCCACTAAACATCTCAAACCCTCTAGGATTCATTTAAAAGAGAGCATTGTTTATCAATCTCAGCTCAAAATCTTTAATTTTTAGTTTATGTAAAAAACTCTAAACTTTGAAGAAAAAATATGAGAATGAAGGAACTTTTTGGTCCTTAGAACATTCAAACCATAAAAAGAAAACAAATGTAATCCATCATAACAAATATCTCATCAAGGGTTCATATTTTTCTCAAAAATTATATTTAATAACCTTCTATTTGAGAATTTTATTGATAAAGTCCAGGGGACGACCTAGAGGCTAACATCCATACCTTCCAGGCCAAAATCACAAGCTCGAACATGCTTAGAACTTCCGGACAAGCTTAGAAGAAACCCAAAAGGTATTGGAGTAACTAAAGGGCGAACACGAAATTATTGCGACACCGCTAATGTCATGCCAATTTTCTTATAACGTTTAGAATCAAACCAAAATGTTAGGGTAGTTTTATACATATATTTACTTCAAAAATCAAAAGAAAAGTTAATCGATGGAGCCTTGAGTGTAAAATTGAACGCATTTTCGCTTGATGCCCTCCATCAAAGTCTTTACAGTGTCATCCGGTACCAGTTTCTCAGGTTTTTTTTCCATTTTCTTAACATGTCCTTCTCGTCTTTGACTTTCTTCTTGCTCTTCCGAAGTTCCCGCTTCATCATTGCCCAGTACTGCTCCACCGGGCGCAGCTCCGGACAGTTTGGCGGATTCATGTCCTTTGGAGCAAAATGGACAGAATTGGCCTCATACCACTCCAGGACACTTTTAGAATAGTGGCATGATGCCAAATCTGGAGCCAAAATAGTGGAGCTTCGTCGTGCTGCTGCAAGAACGGCAAAAGGTGCTTCTCGAGGCACTCAGATTTGTAGATCTCGCCATTTACTGTGCCCTTCGTCACGAAAGGCTCACCCCTCAGTCCGCAAGAGCAGATGGCCTGCCAAATGAGATATTTGGAGGCGAACTTCGACATTTTCTTCTTCTTAAACTTGTTGTCCACATAGAACTTGCTCTTGCCGGTGAAAAACTCCAACCCCGGAATTTGCTTAAAATCGGCTTTTATATACGTTTCCTCGTCCATCACACAGCAGCCATATTTTGTCAGCATCTTCTCGTAGAGTTTCTGTGCCCGAGTTTTAGCCGTCGATTGTTGCCGCTCATCGCGGTTTGGGAAGTTCTGTACCTTGTATGCTCTCTTCTTTGCATTCTGGACGTAGCTCTGCGACATGCCGATCTTTTTAGCTTCGGCTTGAGACGTTGGGATTTGCTTTAATCATCCGCTTCACCTTTCCCTCCGTCTTTTTGTTCTCCGGTCCCGGTTTTCTTCCAGCTCCGTTGCCGTGGTCCAACGTCAACCGCTCCTGGAACCGCTTCAACACTCTGGAGACGGTTGAATGGTGAATGTTCAACATTTTTCCCAACTGCCGGTGCGACAGGTCAGGAAATTCCAGGTGTTTGGAAAGAATTTGTTCTCTCGACTCGCGTTGGTTCACCTCCATTTTCTCCACACGACTTCGAGTTTGACAGCATGTAAACAATACACATCAATGAGAAAGTGTGCAATTTGGTTGATTTTTACCCAATGGTAAAAAAGTTATGCCCTGTTGAATGTGTCGCAATAATTTCGTGTTCGCCCTTTACGACGGGAGATGAACCATCCCAGGGCTGAAAATCTCGATAATACTAAAACTTAACTTACTAAACTAAAAACTAGGAACTAAAAAAACTAAATTTAACACCCAAAATCACGAAAATGACAAAATAAAAAGATACGGGTCTAATTGTTTTTGGCTATGAACAAAATAACCAATCATTTTGAAATTTTAGGAGATCGTTAATCTTTTTTCTATGGAATTACTGTAAATATAAATACATGTAATTATACATACATTCGTTTATACAGGGCTGGGAAAAAATAAATCATACAACGCGTAAATTTTGTGGTTTCTTCCAATATCTCAGCTGATTCCAATGGTAGGGGGTAGGTTTCTTCTGGGCAAAGAAAGTATTTTTTTTTCAAGGACATGTTTGTGCCGGTATGGAAAATATAGGAATATGTAGGACTGGATCAATATTGCTAAGGGTTTTTTTTTCAAAATGGACAAAATAAATCATTCACCTGATATTTTTACTGAACAGTTTTGCCTTTTTTCAATTTTCAATAATTAGCGTGACCCCCCTTAGCCTTTGACACTGCTTTCAGTTGACGCGGCATACTTTTGACAAGCTTTTTAAGGTATTCCGGATCCATACGATCCGGATCCAAGCTGGTTTGAGAGCTTCAAAATAGTTAGTTTTGTTGGTTACTGATGTCTTGTCCACTTTATCGTTCAAAATACCCCAAAAATGTCCAATCGGACTCGAATCAGGGGATGTTTATATCCACAGTCTTGATTCCAAACCGCCTACTCCAGACCATGCTTCCCAGACCAGGATATTCCCACTTCCATGCCTCATTCTATTCTGGATGTATTGAGCCTTGTATGTTTAACTAGCAACTCTCCGTTCTCTCGAGCGCCGTTTTTGTCCGAATGGCTTAAACTTAGTCTCGTCCGTTCATGAAACCCGTTTCCAAAAGTCGAAAGGCTGACTTAAAGTTAATTTGTACGCCCCTCGCGTGCCACTAGAACGCCTCTAGTATTGGAAATCGAAACTATTTGACAGTGTTTACACTTCTATAGAAAATAACTTGTGCAAGTTTGATCAAAGTAGCCGATCTCGTTTCGAAATAACGTCAAATGGAAATCGGGGAAGAAAATATATTGTGATCCAAACCTCAAGGAAACCCTGCGTATGCAAAGGAATCTACGGACCTACGAAAAACCTGGAACCAGGGAGCGTCAGCTGCGCAGCAAGGTGTTGAGGTGCTTTGAAGCCAACTCCGGCTTTTCGATCCGAGATGTGGCCAGAAGGTACAACGACAACTTTGAAACGGTGCGGAACATCCTTGCCAGGGAAGGATACAATTCGTACAAAGCCAGTAAACATCCGAATCGTGTTTTGTGACGAATATCAAGGGCTGCACATTGATCGATAACAAAACATATGTCAAACTCGACTTTAATCATCTTCCCGGTCAAATCTATATTCTGATGCCAGAATAGTATTGTTGCATCTAAGTGGCGAACCAGCCCAGGAGGCTGAAAGCCACTCAAATAAAGATAATATATATATATATATATATATATATATATATATATATATATATATATATATATATATATATATATATATATATATATATATATATATATATATATATATAATATATATATATATATATATATATATATATATATATATATATACATATTGTTGCATCTAAATCTTATTACTGGTCATTTTTCATGTGTATTGTAAATCGTTTAACATTTCATTATGCATGATTTAATGTTGAATATTTATTGAAACTATTGAAAAATCACGAAAATAAATATAGAAGCCTCAACAAGATGGGAAGAGATTAGATTTTCAAATCATTTTAGGCAAACGCTTCAACACATTGATTGCATGCAATTTTGTTCTCAGTTGATGTAACATTAAACATATTTTAAAGGCTACGGTGAAAGCTTGAGCACTAGTACTGAATCTCACAACACTGTAAGCCTGTCTATAAAAAGTAGTTGGTAATTGTTCGCCCCCACTCATTATCAGCGATCGGACTGATAACGGCAATGGCAGCGGAGAGGAGGAAAGGGCCTGTGAAGATTAAGAATACGGACAGATTCACACTTGGTCGGTTCGGTTTTCATTATAAATAGCCTACATTTATTGTGCTTCTTGTTGGTAAATCATCTTCAATTCTACAGAGCGCTGCTCTTATCGCATCCACACGGTTGCTCTTTTGTTTGCTCCGTAGAGAGTAAATGCTATCATCACAATTTTATAAAGGTTTTTTTTTGTTTCGCTTGCTTGGTTCGATTCTATTTTTTTCTGGTTCATCTCGCGCGGACGCTCAAGCTCGCGATCTTCCAGTCATGGCAATTGCTCTACAGTAGAGATTATTCCGTTTTTGAAACAAAGTATTATTATAAACGTTATGCGTAAAACAAAAAGATAGAGGAAGACTAAGGTATGCGAAAAGACAAGAACAGTTAAGACTCTTGATGAGAATTAATTTCCTATGCGTTGCTATACTGAGAAGTTATCAAAAAGAACTGAGTTTGGGTTGATTGGATCCATCCTTTGGAGAATATCACGAGTGTTTGTTGTGTATGGTCACGTGAATGCCAAATGTTTCATTAGGTACGGAAGATTTACTGTGCTATGCTGCTACCTTGAACAAGTCTTGTCACTTGTTTGTGTAAGTGTGTGTGTGTGTAATTTAATTTTTCGATACATTTGACGATCGGCTTTGGTTGCTTAATTCTTTAAATTGCGCTGTGGGACAGGGGCTGGAGAACGAAATCCTATGAGTATTTTTAAATATATTTACAACCTAGTTAAGCGAACAGAAATGGCAGGTTTATCCAAAAATTGGTCACAAAAATGACCAAATAGGTTTTTGGTCCTAGCTTAGGATATTGTATCCTGATAGGCTGGTCGTGCGTCAAAACTTCCATACTGCGGTCCATACTGAGCCACATTGCTGGATTCCAGTCTGAAAGAAATAAGTTTCAAAATTCACAAGGGCGAGGAATTGGCTATTTTTTAGTGGAGACTTACTCGGTGACCGACCGTGCCCAGTGACCCTGCTTACTATTGTAACTATTGGACAGGATCAAGCTGTTGGCCGATGGGCGCCACGATTCTATGGCTAGCGAATGCTGACTTCCTCGTCTGGAAAATAAAGCAGAGCAAAAAGCAACAACAATTAAACTCTATCCCTGAGATGAACTTGTCCTAGAACAATTGACGTTCAGTGTTGTTGAGCAGGGACGCTTGATAGTAATTGACTGACTGCAATGATAAGCATTATGCCTGCGCTCTGATGGCACCTTTGTTGATGTGCCTTGCGCTTTCGATGATGATATGGTGCAATTTAAAGACGCAGTTCTAGCAATGTAAATATACATACCCTCGGAAGCTGATGTCCAGACTACTGCTACGGCTGGCCAGGATGCTGTCATGCGACTGGGTGTCCTGACTCTTGATGAGTGACTCCACCGACGAGATTTCCTTGTACTGCGATGGCGTTTTGTCGCACATCAGGAAGAACAGCAGCACCGTTCCGACGATCACTTCCAGTCCGACGATAAAGAGCGTTGATCCGCGGAATCCGATGGCATCGAACAGGAAACCACTGACCGAAGGGCCAACGAAGGCACCGAAAGCGAACGTGGAAGTCCACAGGCCAGATACGAGTCCGTATGTTTCGATGCTGTCAGGCAGGCCCTTGGCGCTGTAGTGGTTGCGAGGGAGAGAGGGAAAAATGTTTTGTTTAGATCTATGCATTGCAATGAAACTAAAATAGTAACAACAATCAATGTGCAACTAGCGATTTGAAATTGGTTCACTGTTGACCAACCCCTTGGTCCGAAGTACACCTTGAAGCCAGCACATTGCTATACATATTTGCGCCTTTGTTTTGATTTTCTGTGTTATTTTGACAGGATATTTGACTGAGCGAATAAAAATATCGTATTTGTTTGGGACCTACTGGTCTTAGAGTTAGTCTATGATAGTAGGATTGCTACTATTGACGGTGCACAGAAAAATGCATATGACTTTCTACAGAATCTAGTATATGCATTCAATAAGGCCTGGGACAGACATACAACGTACAGCGTTGTACGAACTGTCAAATACTTTAATCCAGTACTTTAAAACAGGTACTAGACTAAAGGAGAACAACGCTGTACGTTGTATGTCTGTCCCAGGCATTACACGTTTTATTTTCAAACTCTGTAAGGTGAATGTGGGATGGCCAAAAGCTTTGCCCACCACAAATCGAAAAAGGAGTGTATCGAAAAGTAGTTTCAAACATTTATTACGCTCTCGCACACCAATACAAGAACATACAACGTCACTTGACGTTTCCGGCGTACATTGTATTAGCAACAATCAATATGCAACTAGCGATTTGAAATTGTTTCACTGTTGTAGAATACCTAGGTCCGAAGTACACCTTGTAGTGTGCACCTCGCAATAATTCTTGCGCTTTTCTGTACCTTTCGGTACTAGTATTTCTGTTGTTGTTTTGATTCGCTATGTTATTTTGACACAATACCGGAGGGTGTGTTGGAGAGAGTTACGTTATTAGGGGCGAATCATTAAGCTTGGAACCGAGCTTGGGACCTGTTGCTAGTGCTTCCTGAGCCAAGAAAATTTTTCATTTTCTTCATGACTATCCACCCGCTGGTGTGAGGCTTAGTGACGTCGTATGGATCATCAAGGGAAACGTGATTAATTGTTGTTGCAGCAAAGATGTCGCAAATTTAATTTGGAGTGCGGGAAGATATCTTGCTATATATCTATACTGTGAAAGGTGTGAAATTTGATCAATTTGCAAAACGAGTAGGAGTAGCACCTGCAAGTGTAAAAGCAATTATTGAAAAGTTTGGAACGCACAAGAACATTTGCCGATTTGTCGAGATCTGGACGAAATCAAGGCGCCAGTGACCTCAAATTGGACAATTTCGTTGTGAAATTGATTAATAGGAACAAATAAATTCCTATACGTGATTTGGCCAAAAAGGCAGGAACTTCGTATGGAATGATACAACGAATCAAACGGCGATATTGCATCAAAAAATACATAAAACAGACAAAAAATGAAACAACAATAAACTGCTAGAAAAAACAAAACTTACGTTAAGGAAGATGCAAAAACTGCCCACTATACTCGTTCGACGATTGAACGGTTGGAGGAAAACCATATCGATTACATGGAAAAGGACATCAACCCACCGAACTGTACGCCCAATGGAGCGTTATTGGGCATTGTCAAAAGGATCCTGCAAAACGATGGCAAGATTGTTCGGAAATGGACCGGTTCAATTTTTTTTGGAAAACTGCGACGGAGAGATATAGTCAGGCTGCAACGATGAAGCAACAATAAGTAATAAATCGTTGAAGACATTACAAACCACCATGAAACGGGACTAGTTACTGATACGTTTTATTACGCAATAATCCACTCCTCGATCGCTCACCTGGCCACGTCCATGCAACCGTTGGAGTTAGAAAGGATTTGGTTTCTTAAGGTAGATGATACGAGGAACCCACGTAGTCTTCAGTAGATAGTAGAGGAAAATGAATAGTCGGAGAGAATAGTTAAGCAGAATGTCCTGTTTGGTGTACAGAACAAAACAATATTTATTTGAAACGGTCGTTGGGAGCAGCTGGTCTAAGAAGGTTAAGTGATGCTATATTTCTCTTCAGCCGTTTGAGAATTAAGCATTACCTATAGTCCTAATCCAATATGGCTTATGGTTATATCGCCATCGCTCGCTCTCTAAAACGAGAAGAATGTCTAATAATATAAGACCGGGTGGTGACAAAAAACTCATCGCATTCTCTGATGAGATCTTTATATGACTTTCATCGCGAACAATGATTTCTTTCATCGTAGGACTACGTTTCTCTTTTCTATACCGAGAGCCATTTCAAAATTTTGAAAAATGAGAGCTTTTCGAAAAAGTGAAAGGTTTTTGAAAGCTAATATCTCTCGTTCTACTGAACAGAATGACTTCATTCATACGAAATTTGATCTGAGAAACCTACGAATTGTGTTACGATATTTATAAATTAGATGATACCATTATTTCATTACACCAACGCGGTCCTACATGAACATCGCAGTTATATCCCTGATGTAACCCACCTTTATTTTTTCAATGTTCTATTCGAAAACTATAATTTAATCTTATAAGCCCACGATTTCTGATTATGAAGCAAAAAAGTTAAGTTTGGGCTACAAACCTAAGACACAAAACGATCTACAACGGATAACTCTAAATAATATATAGCAAAATGAATAGTTCACCTTGCTTGAAATCTGTACCATACAGATTTTTTACGTTTTTGAGTTATAATGTGCAATGATCGTATTTTCATCATAGTTTACAAACCTATGAAAAAAAAGAAACCAGATGAACGTGCACGAGAAAAGTATGCCGCAAAGAATTCAACTAGCAGAATGGCCCTCTATACTGAAAGAGCCGTAGACGAAAAGATAAGCTTTTTTAGTGGAATCTTAATTAATTTTCTGCGTTTACTAGTAATAATTCTAAAGATGGAAAAAGTAAACAAGTGAAGTGATCGTTTAAATTTTCCTAGTTTTCAGAACAGAATGAAGCTGATATGGACTAATATGTGCTACAGCTTGACAGATACATTAAATTGTTAGATAATGGTTTAGTAAATTATGCATATTACAGGTAAATTATCGTAAATAAATTGCACAATAGATAGCAAAGTTGGCAAAGGAAAACATTCTTTCAGCCTCAGTTATCTTTTTTCCGGTTTGATGGTGGCTCAATATGGGCAAATATTCCATTACAGACAGCATATTTTTGTGATGATGGATAACAAACAAATATTTAATCAAGGTTTTTTGCTGTTGAGGCTCCTTACAAAGTGTAATAGTGAACGGTAGGCCCTGGTGACTAAATTAGCGTACCAACAGGGCCACAAATCACTTTGACAGAGTTACCGCCGAATACCAGTTATTTTTTTGAGGAGTTCCGCATTTTCAAATCCTGCAATATTTTAGGCAGACTCACCAACGCACCGAACGGGGTAATGGGTACCTTTAATCTAATAACATTCAGTGGTTGACACGATACATCAAAAAGAGAGCAGTAATCTCTACCTAATGCTATGTGGGAGATGATATCTGTGCTACCTCCACCCCATGCTAAGGTTCTGTATATTTACCTTAAAATGTTACTCTACGGAACCTAAAGCTAATTAGGTTTCAAACATATAAAGGATAATTAGCTGAATTCCAGTTGATCAAGTATAGAATAAAAAAAAAGCACTTTGAAAAATAAAACGGTGCAAAAAAGACAGCAGAAAACTTTTTACGTCTCGCCTAGAGCACAGCACACAACGATCTACCGGAGAAATGTAGTCAGACAACTGTGCAGAAATTGATGAGTGGAGTAAAACGCAAAATTTGTTTGCACTTTTTGAATGAATTTTCTATTTGAGTTTGATTTAATTCACTTTTAACATCCCATACTGAAATAAACACTTCTTTTTGATTTGTTTCATCAACGTTTATACTTAATATAACGTCGAAGAATATTTGAAACTACTTTTCGATTCAACCCTTATCTAACAACGAGTTTAAAACATACTGAAATTAGCACAGCCGAACGCACCAATACATGCTGAAATTGGATCATTGTATCCAAGCACAGTTCGGCGAAAACTTGGTTGCAGCAACGTATAAGTCTGTAAGCTTTTGGTTGGTACACGAAAGTTCAACATCAAAATTGTTCAACATGCAACAGTTTAGCAATAAGCAAAGACTGCTATATTTTTCGAAGTCTTGTCCAAACCCAGTAGTCGGCATCTATCAGGATACGGTGACAAGTTAACAGTATGTTGCCCCGGACAGATTTTCAGAGGCACCACATGACCTAAATGCCATTCTACAAAAGCGTTTTCCAAAATTTGACGGAAAAGTGCAGAGTTCTTCATATTTCACAACGGGTACCATCAACGGTGGAAATTAGAGAAAAGAATGTATCAAAAACGGCTTCTACTCATCTAGCGAAAATATACGGATCGCCGATTGTTTCGGTCGGATTTGGCATCAAATCACAACGCTTCTGCTACATTGAAGATGCTCAAAAAGGGAAATGTCGATTTTGTCGAAAACTACCAAAATCCCCCAAACTTTTGCTAAACTGCGTCCTAACGATAGATACTGGGCAATCATTAAGCGGTATCTCAAGAATGATGGAGCAGTACGACAGAAAGTTAGGGAGATGGTTGTGCAGAAGCTAATGGGAGGTATCGAAAGAAAAGTCCGAGCGTTCTTTAGAAATATGAAATAAATATTCAAACTCAGGTGAATTTGGTCAATGTATTTTTTCCGTATTGTTCCTTGTTGATAAATATTTTCCTTTCTAAAACAGGTGTCCACTTTCTTTAATGAACAGTCCTTAGAACGACGTCCTGTGGATTATCCTGTGTAGGTACATACATTCTTTTTACATAGATTTAGTGGCTTTATGAAACGTTTGGAATGGGAAGCTGTGGAAGTGTTCATCCAGTTGGTTTGTACTTCTGAATTCTTCCATAATTTTACTCATTTTCAAGAGCAAAAGTTGAGAGGTCGAAGAATGGTTCTTGGCCTATAAATTGTTCGGATGATCCAATCTTTGCTAGTCGATCATCTTTTTCGTTTCCTTCGATTCCACAATGACCAGGAAACCAATAAAGATTTACCTTGTGACAAGGCAATTGCTCTAGTAGTTGATAGCACTCATATACTAGGTTTGAGGTGTGAATCATTGATTTTTAAGCATTTAATGGTGCTTCACTGTTCAAACAATACAAAGCCTGTCCTTTTTTATATTTATTTTTTTAAGAGTAAATTGTTGTTGTTGTTGTTTTTTATAAATGACATTTTTACATCCATCGGATGCATTCATGTCAGATTAAGAGTAAAGATGTGCATTCCAAAATGGCACATATTTCTGCTTGGAATGATGTAGGCCATTTACACATTGGCACAGTTGATTCAATACCAGGACCTGTTATTCCTGATCCTAATTTATTATCTTGTTTCGATGAAGTCGGTTGATTCGGTTTCGAATTTCAGAAGACTCGTATGGAAGGTATTAAAAATAAGCTATCCACGTACATTTGCGTTGTACGCATGTATTTGTGATGGTTTTAACATGTTCATCATAGCATGCTGTGCGTTTGACTGTCATCTTTCGTTTTCTACTTGTTGGCACGGTTGAAATTCTTCGATTTCAAAATGTCACGCATTGAAAAAAACGTGAACATTAAGGAGGTTTTGGACACATGGCTACCTGACAAGGATGTAACAATGCGACAATTGGCGAAGCGCTTTGGAATTCATCACACGAGTGTAAAATTCATCATAACCAAGTTTGGAGAACACTGTTCATTGGACGAACTGACAGGAAGAGGCAGAACACCTGGATCTTCCAACCCTAAACTGGATCAGAAAGTGGTAGTTCCACGTCGATACATGGTTTGACCGATAGAGCGGAAACTACCGTCGGAATCAAGACCTACAAGAAGCAGAAAATCGGCAAACAAAATGCCGCAACAAGGGCCCGGAAATTGTATTCGCGAGTTTTGCAGCGATCGGATGTATGTACGACGAGACCAGTGACAAAGAGGACTCAAAAACTCTTCTACAGGGTAGGCCCAAATAAATGACGCAGTATTTTGTTTCAGTGTGGAATTCTTCTAGACATCGCAAGAGCCATCTGGTTACCAGCATATATTAAAAGGGACTGATTAATGTGTAAACAAACTAGTGTTCGCTAGATTCTGTCGACAGGAAGTGCTTAAGAAAATATGGATTTCAAAAGACAACGGATTTTGCAGTTGCATTTGGCGGGAAAGCGGGACAACCAGATACTGGACGAGACCCGGAAGGAAGGATTATGATGCACATTAATCGACCGGACGTTGAGAAGATGGAGGATGAGAAGAACCATCGATCCAAAGAAAAAACCAGGTCGTCCTCGCAGTGTACCAAACGTACCAAACTGCTTGTAATGGCGGTGCGTAAGCGAATTCGCCGAAGTCCTTGTCGTTCTTCAGATAAACTGACTCAGGATATGGACATTTCCAGGAAAAGAATCAGATTAGTTCTCAAAAAGGATTTGAGATTGGTGCCGTACAAGGAAAGAAACATTTATGGACTTTCGGAAGCCAACAAGGAGAACAGAGTGATTCCATGATTGTGTTTTAGGATGAGAAAAATTTTGTATTGCTGCAAAGATTCAACGTTTAAAATGAAAGGGTATATGCAGCGAGTATACAAGATATCCTTTCTTCAATTCGCGCAGTTCAAAGCTTCCAAAATCATACTTCGGTCATGGTATAATGAGTGATTTCTACGGAAGGTTGTCTACCACTGATTTTCATTGATAAGTGTGTAAAAATCAACGCAACATACTACGTAAAAGAGGTCCTGGAAAAGCATTTGAAGAAGCGTACTTTAACGATGTTCGGTAACCGCAAATGGGTGTTTCAACAGGATTCTGCGCCGTCCCATGGAGGAAATATTACCCAAGCATGGTGCACCAAGAATTTGCCAGACCTCATTCCTAAGGAATTATGGCCAGCTTTTCGCCAGATGCAAATACTCTGAATTTCTCTATTTGGGAGATCTTTCTCACTTTCGAGATCTCATACCAATGGGTATTATAACATTCAAAGCTATCATGAAGAAGAATCGAAATGTAAATATGTACACATAAACAAAAACAAAAACAGAGT
Source organism: Aedes japonicus (assembly GCA_034211315.2). NCBI lineage: Eukaryota > Metazoa > Arthropoda > Insecta > Diptera > Culicidae > Aedes > Aedes japonicus. The sequence goes on along the minus strand of JASCZW010000799.1, from coordinate 37,331 downwards.
TTCAAAGAAACATTTAAATTATTTGTCTTTTTGTGGGAGATACAGTCTTTGTTTCATGCGTCACTTATTTGGGCCTACCCTGTGCGATGCAGACAGGTCGATTCAAGTGGAGATGTTTGGTCGAAAAGGCTGGAATGGCATGCAATATGTTCCTGCGGTATGAAATCTACAATTTTTCATTCTACCGGAAAAATCAATGTGAGAATCTATCGATCTGAGTATTTGCAGAATAGGTTGCTGCCTTTATATCAGAAACACGGTCCACCCCTTCACTGTTTCGGCTGACTTTAGCTGTCGGCGCATTACGCCAGCTACAACTCTCAATTGACTCATGGAAAAGGGTATAGATTTCGTTGAGAAAGACATCAATCCACCGAATTGGCCTCAGCTTTAGCCTATCGATCGCTATTGGTAAATTGTGAAGCAGCTGTTGTATGAAAGATTGCAAACTTTGTTGCATGGCATGCAAACTTTGTTTCACTCTACGTATGCGAGAGCTCAAAAAAAAATTATTATCTATTAAAAACTCCAGAACGTAGAAGCCTAAAGATCTATAATCGTGACTAGTTACCAAATTCCTATGTTCTGGTTTTTCAAAAATAACTCAAAGCCGATATCATCAGATCTACAGGCATAATCAGTGACTTGTTTATATAGTTAAGAATGTGTGACTAGACTACACTGGAAAAAAAATGAATTTTAACAGGCGCGGAAAAATTACCTTCGTTTAATTGAAAGCCAAAGGAGGCGTAAACAACGAAATTGTTTGCAATCTTTCATGCGCCATGCAACAAAGTTTGCAATCTTTCATACAACAGGCGCTCATAGATTCAGGCGTTAATCAGGAGTTAATATGATTTCACATGAAATATCTCATTATTTTCTGACAAATCTAGCATTCCCTTTTAGGTGCATTAGATAACACAGAAAATGTGATGTTCATTTTTATCAGTGCATCGAAGATTTATGCCAAATAAACTAACAGGTAGGGCAATGTCTCTTCGTCTTTCAAAAACTCCCTGATCGTGAGATCATCAAGCATTATCCAATATTTTGACTTCAGAAAATTAGCTAAAGATTCATTAAGCCAAGTCAGACCAACTGTTGATTTGATGGGATATATAAATATATTTATGCCTTCAATAGACAATATTTCGTGCATTAAAAAGATGTGACTAAAGGTTCCGATTTTTTATGCGAAAGCGTCAGTCTAAGCTAGCCGTGTCGGAGAACCAAGCGAAAACCGTGAAACCACGGCTGAAGATTATAGCCAAAGGGATCTTTTCGGCAAAGCGGATCATCTGAAAGCATGCCAACCCTCCTAACGAACTGAGGCAGCTCTGACCAATCGAGAAACATGGTTTTTTTTTGCGTTATCTAATGCACATAAGGAGTGTATCGAAAAGAAGCTATCCACAAACTTTCTTTCAAATTATGTTGAAAACCGATATTTTATTCATACTAAAATTTGATCCTGTATTGTACGAGGTTAAACTTGAACATAATTAAGACCGGATGAAATTTAAGTTATTCTTTCACGAATTTTCGAACTTTGGATCGAATGCTCTTCATCAAGTTCCGGACAAGTGTTGCATCGCATTTTTTGGACGCTTGAGCCCAAATTTTTTTGAACTCCTGCATGTTCCCAGCTGCCTTACCAGTCTTCTTGAAGACCCTCTTCACGATTGCCCAGTAACGTTCAATGGGTCGAAGCTGAGGGCAATTTGGTGGATTGATATTTTTCTCAACGAAATCTATACCTTTTCCGCAAGCCAATTGAGAGTGGTTTTGGCATAGTGAGCCGACGCTAAATCCGGCCAAAACAGTGGAGGTGTACTATGCTTTTCTATAAAGGCAACAATCTCTTCTGGAGACACTCAGATCGATAGATTTTCGCATTTATAGTTCCGGTAGTGTAAAAAATGGTTGACTTCAAACCACAGGAACATATTGCTTGCCATACCAGTACCTTTCGACCGAATTTCTGCACTTGAATCGACCTGTCCGCATCGCTCACATCCTCTCCAACGACGGCAGTAAAGTATTGTGGACCTGGAAGGGTTTTTGAGTCCTCCTTTACATAGGTCGCATCGTCCATCAAAACGCATGCATCCGGACGCTGCAAAAGACGCGAATACAATTTCCGGGCCCTGGTTGCTGCTCGCTTCTTCTGTTCTGCACTTTGTTTCGAGATTTTCTGCTTCTTGTAGGTCTTCAGGTGGTTTCGTCTCTTGATACGCTGGATCATTCCGACACTCGTTCCTGCTTTTTTGGCCAAATCACGTATTGACATTGATTTGTTCTTCATGATTAGAGATACCACTTTCTGCTCCAGTTTCGGGTTGGAAGAACCGGGTTTTCTGCCTCTTCCTGGTAGCTAGTCCAAAGAATAGTGTTCCCCAAACTTATTAATGATGGTTTTAACACTTGCATGATGAATTCCAAACCGCTTCGCCAATTTTCGAATAGTAATACCCTTCTCACTTAGCCATGTGTCCAGAACCTTAATTTTCACTTCCTTTTCAATACGCGACATTTTGAAAACGCAGAATTTGAACCATACAAATAAGTAAACAAAAGAAAGCTGACAGTCAAACGCACAGCATGCAGTGTTCAGAGCATAAAAAACCATCACAAATACATGTGTATAACGCAAATGTATGTGGATAGCTTATATTCGATACACTCCTTGCAGGAAATGCTAGAAACTAATGGGGTATTTCATGTAAGTTTAACATTGTTGTATTTCGCATGAAAGATTGCAAACAATTTCTTTGTTTACGCTCCCTCTGGCTTGAAATTAAACGTTGGGAATTTTTTCGCGCCTCTTAAAATTCATTATTTTTTTCTGTGTAGCTATGGTATTTGGATCAATGTGTTTCAGATATACACAAAGGTCGCTTTCAAAAGTTAGTCTTGAGACGAAATGATCTCAAGACCATTGAAAAATACCATACCACATTGAAATCAAAGATGGTCGTGCATTCTCCATTTAGATTTCCGCTGTTATGAAATCCCTTCTTTCAATTTTGCTTAAGGTGGTGGTTGAAGATAATAGTTGATAATGACGAATGTGAATGCATACAATTACAAAAACTAACACATTTATCAAGTGTACTTACATTGAAGTCCTCAGCGAGTCCGTAAATCCAGATACCAGCACTGCTGCTATTCCGAGACCATGAAGTACTAGACCTACGATCACGGTTTCCAAAGATCTATGTATGATTTGGAATAAGCTTATTAGAATACCACAAACTTGTCTCTATAGTCCTCTAAAATTCTTATAGAAAAAATCGCTTACGTCTCCACCGGTATGAAAGAAGCTGGTCCAACTAAGAGGAAACCGCCCACCACCAGGAAGCATCCCATCGTCGAGCACACCTTGGGGCTAAGGAACTTGTCCACCATCCAACCCCAAATTGGCGCCGTCAATGCGTAGATTCCGCCGTTGATCACGAACACAACCCCTGTCGAAGATGAACCATTAGTTCTTTAATTTCATTTCCTCCTCCTCAAATCCTTCGACAAACTCACCCAACAGAATCGGTCCCAAATCGAACTGCCGCAGGTGAGGTTCCAGCGTCGCACTGAGGAATCCGATCGAGGCACTGGTGGCACAAATGGCCAAGGAGCTAACCAAAACACCGGGAATTTTGAGGACACCCCACATGGAAGTGCGTTTGTCATTTTCCGCAAACGGTTCATCGGCGTGTTTGGGCAAAATACACAGCGTTAGGATGGCCGTTATGAACAAAGCCGACCCGAGAACCACAAACGGTAGGTAATATCCACCGACGGAATACAAGGCACCTCCAACCATCGGGCCTACGATCAGTCCCAGCCCGAAGCATGTTTCCAGAGATGCCTGTGCGGTGGAAGAGGGTTGATTAAGGCTAATCAACGTGCCAATTGCAACGTCATACTTACGAAGGTGGTTGCCACATTGTTCGGGAATTCTTTCGCAATGATGGCAAAGGAGGCTGTCAGGAAGGCGGCATTGCCCAGGGCTTCCACGATCCGGATGATGAAAGCACACGTGATGAAGGGAATGTGATCCGGTATCCGGTCCAGCAGACCGAACAGGATAGCTGCCGTGCCGGTGGTGAAGATTCCGCTGTTGAATAATACTTTTGGTCCAATCCGGTTGATGCTCTGACCGTATATTGGGGAAATGATGAACACTACCAGTTCGAAGATGCCGAACACTAGACCATACTCGGTCGCCGTTGCGCCCTTCCGTTCCGCCTGTAGGGTTAGGAGATAAGTTGTTAGTGGAAAATTCTGGAGAAAAAGCAATCAATCCAATTGAACCCTTTCATCCCCTAACAGACAGTTCTATTTTCATTACAATTTGTTTACCACACCGTCGTTCATAGTCGTAGTCGTCGTCGTCGTCGGCGCACGCGTACACGTAATAAGCGCCGGGATCGGATTTCAAATATTCGTACTGACTACGAGCGCTGGCTCAATGACCAAGGTTATCGCAATAGCTCATAGCCAACACTATCGCCATCGATCGGAACGTGCACACAATGAACATCCTGCTGCGGGAGCTGGATTTGAACCTTTGCTTACTGCTGACAACAGCAGATTTCGGTGGACAGATGAAGATCCAGCAAACCGAACTAACTGCTGGCTGCTGAATGTAACCGATTAGTTTAATGACTACCTACTGAAATCAAACGGTCATTACCGTCGGTGTGATTAGTTTTGGCGTCTCACAAGTTCAGAGCGATAAGGATTTGCTTAGCCTTGAACGATTAGATTTCTCTGGGTGTGCTAGACGTCATTGATGATGGGGAAAACAAAAACGAAAAACTATGTGAGTAAAAGAAGAGTTACTACTGGCTTTGAACTAGTGGGTCAATTGTTCAAGAACGTGGCTGCCTTCGGGATTAATGATTGTGTTTTCGGTCTGTGGTGACAAGTGATGATTACGCATGGTTGTGTAATCGGTTGGAAAAAGAATGCGAATGCTGTTGCCATTTGGTGCTTGATTACTCACTCAGGAATTGTACCGGATTTCACGTGAATGTTTTGCGTGCTCCAGCAATCAAGACAGAGGTCAAGGTTTGCCCATTATTATATGCGGCTATTTGCTGTATTCGCATGGAAAAAATAGTAACTAACTTCTTTGAATATAAAGGATGGAACGGTCAAAACTTGGTCGACTAAAATATGATGTAGGTTTTATAATCCTGCATTTTAAAAAACTCTTACACCCCTCATATTGTAGGTGTATGCATACGGAATGTTGACTCTATTTTGTTTTTGCCATTTTCTATTCAGTTCTCAAAATGGAGTCGAAGTAAGAATAATCCAAATTGTTCCCTCGCCTACTTGGCAAAATCACTGAATATTGGAAAATCAACCGTGAAGAATGTTATAAAAGCCGTCGAAGAACGTCTGACGACTGCCAGGAATCCGGGATCAGGAGGAAACTGAAACCAGAAAGCCGCAGCGGGCGTGTGTTAGTGGCCAGCATTTTCTAACGCAATCCTAATTTTTCCTTCAGAGATATCGGAAACAAATTGGGAAACTCCCACACAACAGTTCAAATAGCAAAAAAAAAAAAAAACGAGCTGGACTGTCAATATATAAGGTAAAGGTGATATCAAATCAAGATGATAAGCAAACCACAACAGCCGAAGGAAAAGTGCATAAGTTGGACACGAGTTTGTTGACCATGTTTGATTGTGTCGTAATGGACGATGAGACATGCGTCAAGGTTGATTTCGAGCAGCTCCCAGGTCAAGAGTTTTATACGGCAATCGAAAAAGGAAAGGTTCAAGATAAGTTTAAGCAGAAAAAAAATGACGATGGTCCCACCAATTACCCTTACAAAGGTTTGAGCTTGACGATTTATCTATTAGATAATTTAATTAATAGCAATTGAACCAGTTACGCAAACACAAAAACGAACTGATTTCATTTACAGATGTAAACTGCTTCAAGAAACTGTTAATTTGCTTTGCAGCGACAGAATTATTGAAAAGCAATTGATGTCAACCAAAAATTTTCGCAAGTATTCCCAGCGATCAGGAAATCCTATTTCAATTCAAATCATAGAATCCCGTATAAGGATAATATCAAAAGACATGACAATATCCGATCCTGCCCGATACATAACCAATGCGGTTCCATCACTGACCAAGGGTTGACCAAGAATATCTCCAACCAGGGAAATCGAGAAAATTTCCAAACCGAAAACATCCTAGACCGGCCCTAGTCAAACTTTTACTTTCAACCACAACAGAATTGACAAGGAATTCCCCGACAATCGGCCAGACAACCCACTACTATTTCATGGCATATTCTCAAGCATCAAAGGCCAATATTTTTTGATAAATTCAAAAAGAAGTCCTTTACCTGTAAACCACGCGCGAGGTTCAAGCTTTTGTAGACTATACGAAAAATGAACAACTTTGAATTACAATACAAATAAATACAAATTAAAACTTTAAATCCCTCATCATCATTGAGGTATAGTTTGTTTGTGCCCCAAGACAAATATAAAACATTAAACAATACACCATACAAAGATATCCGTTGTATTAACAATTTCAAGATACAAAACTAGTCAAGAGTAAAAAGTTAACAATGTTCTAACATCATCCGCGTTTCTAGTGTTATATCTGTGAATATCACTTCCTTTTTCAATTCGATTACACAAGTATTGAGGCAGCAAACCGTTAATAAAATGATCACCATTACACACCCAATACACAGCTTTTTGCTTCTCCGATAGTCACTGTAGGGCATCTAACAAGAACCTGTTACATCTCAAGATCAAACGCATTATCTTATTTTGCAAACGCAATATTTGTGGCATGTCATTAACATATGGAATGAATAAGATGGGCCCTAATACACTCCCTTGTGGTACGCCAAGGTTGTTCTCCGCAGGGCTCGAAACAGAATCATTACACACAGGCCGTTGAGTTCTGTCAGACAAATAGCTTTCAAACCATTTGTATGTAGAACCGCAATGGATTGTTTCTAACAACAAGGGCCGAGGAATCGCTTCACACTTGTGGCACGTGCCCAGTTTGCAGAGATTCATTAATTAGGTGTAGCAGGTTGTTTCCGATAAAATTAAAGCAATCTTGTACTACTCTTGCATTTACGTTATCTGCTCCAGTCGTTTTGTTCAAAGAAAAGCAAATAGATTTTAGATCCTCTAACGTTATTGGGAGAAAAAAATCAAAGCTACAGTTAACATTAATCGGCTGTTTAGTTTCGTCTGGCTCTTTTAATAGAACAATTGATTGATCAATTGACAAAATATTGTCGACGAAATATTCATTAAATCTACATACTATGTTGGGCTCTGACAGTTCTAATGTGCTATTGAATGTTATTGATCGTGGTTTGCAAATACTAGGTTTTAACGAAGATTTCAAAATTGTCCATAACTCTTTGCCGTTGTTTTAGTGCAAATCAATTTTCCTCTGAATATATTCACAATTACTATATATAATGGATTGAGAATATTTCTTACGCGCTTCTTTGTACTTATTCAAAAAATATATGCCTATAAGTTCTACTTGGAAACGCAAAAGATCCAAATTGTACAAACTGTTCAAGTGCTTTACTAAAAACAAATTTGTGTTTGACTAGTTTATTGGTACATATTTTTACCACGTCAGTCAAAACAGCTTATTTCTGATCTAGAGAACCGGTATTTGTTTGAAAATTCACACATCTTTCGACAAGTTTTAGAATAGCTTGTTTCGAATACTTTTTCCAACACTTCAATTTCACACAATCGCTGTCAACGCTTCAATAATCTTCAACGTTAATAATAATCGATGATCGATTAATTTCACGTCAGACTTTACAACACTAACAGAATCAAAATTACAGTACACATGGTCATTCAAAGTTTCACTGAGTCTAGAAATACGCGGATATTCAATAACCATATGTTTCAAATTAAAGAAATCTGCTAATTGTTTCAAGTGCTTCGAATTATTATTATCACAATAATTGATATTAAAATCACCAGCAAGTTCATTGAGTTTACTAGAAGCTACAAAATGATACAGTACACGATACATACCGATCTGCATACCACGAACAACTGCAATTCTTAAAAATCAATGTCATAGGTCCCGAAAAAATACTTGGTTTGGCAGGCGATTTGCACTTGTGGGATAAAAAGTGAACGTTTTGAGACAACAGGCACTGTCAACCAAGATATTTATGTAAAGGAATGCTTATAAAAACACTGATTGCCTTTATTGAAGAAATATAGTTGTTCTTCGCTGTTTTGACCAGACCTCGCTTCTTGCCACTACGGATAAATGCCTCAGGAATAGTATACCGCCAATTGTGTGCAAATCGTATCCAAGAAGAAAAACCCTCCAAACTTGTCGGAACTGCGCTCAATTGAAAAATACTGGGAAATCGTAAAGAAAAACAGTTGGAAGTGAAAAACAGTTCAAGGCAAATTGGCGTTCAGCATCAAATAAGGTGGCTACAACAGCGTTACAAAACTTGATGGAAGGTTATAAACGTAAAACCCGTCAGTTCGCATTTGGAAAATCGGAAGCCTTATCAAATAATTCTCCTGTGTTTGTAAACGATGAACTTCAAAAATAAATAAAGATTGATCATTTATATAATAAACTAATCAGTGTGCACTTAATCATGTTTGACCATTTTTTTACCGTTTCACCCTTTAATCAGGAGAAGTAATCGTTCCTGGCTTGCCTATCCATGGGATGGTTCCTTTCCCATGTATGCAACAAAACGGAGTTTGTACAAACTAAAGGGTGTCCACGATGAAATTGCCACACTATGAAATTGCTCTAACTTTTTAACCGTTGGGTAGAATTTAATGAAAATTTGGGTGGATTTAGTTCATAGTGCATTATTTACATCCTGCAAGTTTTAATCCTGTGATCAAAACTCGCGGAAATGGAGTCGAAAGAACAGCTCGTGCGTGATAAAATCTTGCGCATTCATCACGAGAACAAGGATCTCTCGCATCGTTCCATCGCTAAAACGCTGTGAATCGCGAATTCCACGGTGTCGCGAGTGATTAAGCGGTTCGGGGAACGGTTGACCACCGATCTGAAGCCCAGAAGTGAAGGAAAAAGTCCAGAAGGCCAAAACTAAGGCTGGGCTTCGAACATTCAAGGTACAAAAGGCCCCTAATCGCGACGAGAAGCAGAACAAGTCCGCCAAAACCCGTGCCAGGAAGTTGTACCTCAACATGCTGACGAAAGTTGAATGCTGCATCATGGACGACGAAACATATGTGAAGGCCGACTACAAACAGATCCCCGGCAACCTGTTTTTCACGGCCAAGGATAAGTTCAGCGTTCTGGAGCATGTCCGCACTCAGAAGATGTCCAAATTTGCGAAAAAAAATCCTGGTTTGGCAATCCATCTGCACGTGTGGGAAGCAGAGTGCACCTTTCGTGACCCAGGACACGATGAACGGACAGGTGTACATAAAAGAGTGCCTCCAGAAGCGGCTGCTTCCTCTCCTGAAGGCCCACAACGTCCCAACAATCTTCTGGCCGGATTTGGCCTCATGCTACTACTCCAAGGACGTGCTGAAATGGTATGCGGACAATAAGGTCAATTTCGTGCCGAAAATGTTCAACCCTCCCAACACTCCGGAGCTCCACCCCATCGAAAAGTACTGGGCGATTATGAAGCAGCACCTTCTTAAACGACCTAAGGTAGTGAAGACAGTAGAGGAACTGAAGAAAGTATGGGTTTACATGCAAAAAACGGTTGATTCACAGGTTGTGCAGAATCTTATGGCCGGGGTTAAGGCCAAGGTGCGGGCATTTGCGTATGGACTGTAAATAAAATACGAGTAAAATGGTAAATGAAGTTTAATAGTTATTTCCCAATCCCTGAAAATTTGATGGCAATCGGATGAAAACTCGAATTTTGCGAATCAATTTTGTGTGTGGTAATTTCATCGTGGACACCCTTTACCGCTAGAAACTGTTACAACCTATCAGTAGTACACGTGCACGATCAAACACGTTATTTTTGCCTGTCAGGGTGGCGGATTCGTTCGTGTCTTGACCTACCCCGCAGTGGGATGTAGGGCAAAAGTAATGTCCTTGGTTCGACTACTGCTATATCCAAACCTTTCGTTCAATACTTTTATTCAAATTTCAACCTGCTGTACACCGACGAAACTATCAACACAATACCAACCACTCTTGGTGCCTCATAGTGATGAGCGAACATCTCCTTCTACACCATTATCGCTACTCCACGTATGGAGAATACAGACATAACAATTACAGTAAGATTTGTTGGCAGATTAAAAAAATTGAAATTTCAAAGAACTGAAAACGATTGAAAGAAAGAAGTTTCTTCCATAAAAACTCAACGGTTCATGCCGCAGAGTCAAGTCAATATTGTGAATCTTTAATATGCATGAACGGCTCATGATTTAAAGAACAAAAAGATACCCGAAATAGTTCATTGCTTCATGTTCCAAAGATTTCAGAGAATATTAAGTTCTCACTCTTACTGTTAGCAGAACACGAGATTTGACATTAGAAAATGAATCAGGTAATAAGTGAAAGAAAAAGAAATAAAAGTTCATTGATTTCATGTCTCAAAAGATTCCACGAAATGCTAAATTTTACAATATGGATAATTCTCATGTTTGATTGAAATTTATTTTTTATTTGTATGAGAGCCCTACCTTCTCGAGGGGTGGGGGGTCGAGGGGGACTCGTACCACTTTACGGACTTTTTTGCTTTCAGAAACCTCCACATGACACATTTAGTTCCATTTGCTTGATTACTTCTCGAGTTATACAGAAATATTTGTTTCATTTGTATGGGAGCCCTTCCATACAGCGGAGGGGTTTACTTAAAACCATCAGAGGAACCTTTTTCAGCTCCAAAAACCCCTGCATACAAATGTTCACGCCGATTGGTACAATTGTTTCCGAGTCTACAGTGTAAGACTGATTGGCAGAAATCCATTTATATATATATATATATAGATAAAACCCTGCTTCAAAAACTCCCATACGCCAAATTTAGTTCCATTTGCATGATCGATTCTCGAGCAATGCAGAAATTTGTGTTTCATTTGTAAAAGAGACCCCCCCTCTCCTCCGTTTCTCAGCAGAGGGAGGGGTCTCGATCCACCGATTTTTGTCTTCAATACCTCCACATACCAGATTTGGTTCCATTTGCTTAGTTAGTTTTTGAGTTATGCTGAAATTGGTGTTACATTTGTTTGGAAGCCCCTCTTTTCAGAGAAACATTTCTTGCCTAAATCTGCGCGTGCCAAATTTGGATCCATTTACTTGATTAATTCATGAGTTATGCAAAAATTTGTGTTATATTCGTATGGGTTTCCCTCCTTGCAGAAAAGGGAGGGGTCTCGATTTACCATACACACATTTTTTGCCTTTAAAAATCCCCACATGCAAAATTTAGTTCCATTTGCAACCATAAGGTTCTGCACGACGTCAGAATCGAAAGTTTATTTTGCATATTAACACATGTTTTCTTCATTTCTTTTACATTCTTCACCACTTTAGGACGTTTTAGAAGGCGCTCCTTCGTAATGCCCTAGTATTTGTGGGGTGGGAAGTGTTTAGGGGGTTAAGGTCTTTCGGCACGAAATCGACATCATTCACCTTATATCATTCTAGCACGTTCTTTGTGTAGTGGCATGATTCCAAATCCGGCCAGAAGATCGTCGGGCCGTCGTGAGCCTTCATGAGAGGGAGAAGCCTATTTGGTAGACACTCTTCTAAATTGCGGTAACGAAAGGTGTACTCCGCTTTGCGCAAGTACAAACCGCTTGCCAAATTAAGAACTTTTTGGCGACTTCGACATCTTCTGTGTCCGGAGGTTCTCGGGGACATAACAATTATCATTGGCAGTCACATACAGGTTTCCTGGAATCTGGTTGAAGTCCGCCTTCACATATGTCTCGTCATCCATTACGCAGCAGTGTGGTTTCGTTAATTTCTGGTCGTACAACTTCCGGGCACGGCTTTTTGCGACCGTATTCTGTTTCTCGTCACGGTTTGGGGACTTCTGAACCTTAAACGTACGTAGTCCAGCTCGAGTTTTGGTATTCTGCACGAAAGTCTTGCTTACATGCAACTTTTTAGCCACATCTCGAACTGAGGCGTTCGGTTTCCGTTTAAAGGCCTCAGCCACGCGTTTGTGATCGTCCTCGGCTTTTTTTCGGATCTTCGCTACCGATCAACAGTCAGACGTTCTTCGACCGTTTTATGATACCAGACACCTTGGAATTCGTGATTCCCAAAAACTTTGCGCACCTTATAAAATCAACTCACAGAGTGTAAACAACACACATTTAACTATGTCTACGCAAAATATCAATTAATCTACCCTACGGGTTCAAAGTTAGTGCAATTTGAATGTGTGCTGAATTTAACCGGTACTTCTTTTAGTAGGGTTATTTGAAGTTAAAAAAAACACGCTAATACTGTTTGCAAGTAGAGGCCGGAAGTGGGGAAATCAACTGTTGTAATGGAGGAAAATAGTACACGCACACCCAGCGCGTGGGAGGGGGAAGGAGAAAAAATATACGAGGAAATGAGATGGAGGTTGACCTATTGAAAGTCTGACCGCCAGTTGGGGGCAATCCCGGTGTAGTGGGTAGCATCCATACTTCTCTCGTCAAAGTCACGAGTGTGGATCTCACTCCCGGACAAGTTACAAATAGTAGTTTAAATGACTACAACCGGAGATGAACCAGCCCAAGGCTGAAAATAAATAATAAAAAGAAAGAAACATTGACCACCATCACCATTAGTAAGTTGGCGTTCGTAGAAAGTGTAAGGTCAAATAAGTGTGTTATATTAGCAGATATTACCTCAAACTAAACTGAATCTCTTAATTTGACTTTTATTTGAAAAATCACCGGTCAGATGTGACTGACATTGCGGCAATTGAATACGATTTGGTCTAGCTGTACTGCCCTGTAAGACGCCTACACCTAACCGCAAAGGACTAGGTTTCTTAGGTTCGAGGACTGTAAAGGAAAGCTATTCAGACGGTTTTGCTGTGTCCACCGATAGACCATTTTCCGCCATTACAGGTTTGAAACCGCACGAAATAACCCGTTTTTGACGAGAAGACGCCGGCGAAAAAATGCCGGATTCACGAGATTGACGATCGTTCGTTCAACGGTAGCAGAGCAACGGTACGTACCCAACGACATAATCTACCCACCACAATAGCCTAGATTGAATAAAACCTCCACAAAGTAGTTTTTTGTCATTATTTTAATTTATTAGCTCCTTAATTAATTCATCATATTATTTACACGTGTTTACTTCAGTTCAATAAATTAATAATCCCATAGTTTTTACACTGTTTCTGCACAGTTGTTCGCGTACATAGATAAAAAATGAATTTTAACTAGCGCGTAAAATTTCCCCTCGTTTAATTCCAAGCCAAATGAGGCGTAAACAACGAAATTGTTGGCAATCTTTCATGCGCCATACAACAATGTTTGCAATCTTTCATACAATGGGAAAAACGACGCTTGCTGGACCTATTTAATTCGTTAGCAGCAGGTAGCAGCCTTTCATGTCACAATGACTTTACCATAAAACTAGCTTTTCATGGGATTCTAGAACAACTACGTTCTATAATAATTTCGCGTATTCTTACTGAGAAGAATGGATCCACCGGCTTCGATGTCTTCAATGAAAACTCTAGCGCCATCCACAAACTTCAGGAACTTTGTTCTGTTTGTGTTGCTGAGCTGGCAGCAATAAACTTCGCATTTGGGATGCCCTATAAATATGGTGACATCGAAGCAGCCTCAAAGCAATTCAAGCAATCGTTAAAATTCCATCACAGCAATTTTGGCTTCTTTGACAAGTATCAATCTTCTCATCCCGAAACTTAACTTTTAATAAAGCACACGTTATTATATCAAGCTCTGCACTTATTAATAGAAGGTTATGGGCACCTCTCCGAGGAAAACTGTGTGTGGCATCCCACACAATTTGAAAGTAGTGAAGCAATGCTTATTGGCGGAAAAGTGGCCGAACATCACGAGGACTCAGATGAGGTAAAGTTGGCAGCGTTTTTGGAAAAAAAAAACCAGAAGCCAATGAAGTATCAAGGCAATTTTCACAAGTGTGGAAAACGTGGTCATACGAAGAAGGACTGTCGACATAAGGACGCTGAAGCTAATTTGGCAGATCAACAAGACCGACGGAGAGCGGTGAGTTTTGTGGCCAGTCACGAGACTAAAAAATCAGGAAACGGAAAGGTGGTATTCAAGCTCGATTCGGGCTCAAGCGACCTCCTCGCGAATGAAGCGAAAGTATTTTCGGAAACTCGCAAGCTGAAGCAACCTGTCGAGATTCAAGTGGCCAAAGATGGAGATGATGTCCAAGTTCGTTGAAACTATCGCTGGAAGCAGCAACAAGAATACACCGTTGCATATGAAGTATGTGCACTACGTTCCTGATCCACGAGACAATCTGATGTCAGTTAAAAAATGGAGATATGGTCATCTTCTGCGATTCCGTGGCGATTCTGAAGAAGAACGATGAAGTTATTGCTACTGAGAATTAAAGAGGTAACTTCAAGGTCGAGGTCAACATTGAAAGTGCCTTCGGCAAATCTGAGTCAAGCTGAAGCAAATACTTTGGAGGTTCGGGCATCTCAGTCAACAAGGAATGAAAGCGATGGTAAGTAACAATCTTGTTGATGGCGCTGATTTCAAGACAGACAAGTTGGCGTTCTGCGACGCGTGCGTACAATGGAAACTTTGCCGTGAACCGTTTAACGGAACCCGTCCAATAGCCTGTAAAAATATTTGTTCCGAAATGATTGATTATTTTCGCTTGTATAATTAAGAAAAAACATTATCAGTAAGCCAAACCAAACTTTCATGTATATCTTTTGACAGGATGTGTCACAACTCCCAGCTTATTTGCTAATTTGTGATTTTTGTAAACATTTACAAATTCATTACGGAATGATATTTTTTTCGCCGGTCACTGTATGTGATTATTTATCCTCTGAGAGTTTCAAAAATATCCAACTTAAAATGAATTTTTGGTGATCATTTTTGTTTTTCGAATCTTTAAACTGACATTTTTAACCGACATAACTTCAAGGTTTCAAAGTTTTGAAATAGTTAACATGAGCAGGCTGGTTCATCCGTCGTAGTTACTTAAACACCTTTTGGGTAATTTTAGTGACTTGTCCGGAGGTGAGATTTGAACTCGTGACTTTGGCGTGAGAAGTTTGAATGTTAACCGTTACGCCGGGGTCACCCCCTTGAATAACATCTTTTGTCAATATATGGGCGTACAATTTGGAGAGATTAAAACTTTCAGCGTCATTAGAAGTGCTCAGCTTTTAAATGTTAATAACACATACATTTCTCGATAGATTTTTCTTACTTCTTGTATCAATCGATTTGGATTTTTTCTTAAAAATTGAATGCATTATTCAAAAAAAAAGTAATAAATGCTAACAAATGCTGTTTCCACGACCAACCGATTGCAAAGGTGTCTGATTTCGAGTAAGTAAATTTTCTGGGGAAAAATGATACTAATTTAACAATGCTGGTTTGTCTTTTTCCATTGATACAATCACCCATAACAACTCAATATTTACAAGGCAATCAAAAGACCTTTTGATTATGGAATTTACAATAAACTATAAACTATGAAAAAATAACCTATTCTAATAGCTGTATAAACTTTAATTTCTATAATGTTTTGAAGGAAATATCTTCCATATTGAAAAGTTGTTGACGGTTGAACCCAACGATTGCTCTGACTTTCATCGCTTCGTGATTTCCAGCCTGCTGATTAGAAAGCGAAATGACATGCTTTCGGCTATACAGAAAAAGACGCTGTCTGACCTGATCAACCGTAGGAAATTAAATTAGCAACGTCAAAAGACAAGCAGATTGAACAGAAAAATGATTATTGAGGCAGAGTTTGAAACAAACGCTCATCTTACTAAGTGTCTCAAGATGCGGCCTGATAAAGGACGACCTCTGATCGAGAGTAACCACGCATAGCTGCTGAGGACGTTGGTCGATATGGGTCAGCATGGAGCGTCAGCTGGGCAGAGAGGTGACGTTAAGAATTTGGAGTAACATGAAAATATTTTATAGCAACAACAGCATTGTTAAAAATAAATAAGTACGCGAACAAACATTTCAGTTTGTATATTCCATTGTTAAAGTAACAAAAATATAATAAATCTTGATGTGTATAAGTGTATAATTAAGAAATCGTAAAGTGCTTGAAATTTTCTTGGCAATAAAAGCTATGATCTAGATTAAGTTTTGCAAAAAATCTCAACGTTGAGCGAAATGGTCGGAAACTTTGAATAAAGCTCCATTCTTTGCGAAAAACAATCAATCATTAACTAGAAATGAGAGGGAAAATTAGTATGTTCCATTTAATTCCAACTATCTTTGCTAATCATGACAGATACGCGTATTTCGTCTACAATGTGCAGACTTCTTCAGTGTCTCGTACTAATAACTCGACTGGTACGAGACACTGAAGAAGTCTGCACATTGTAGATGAAATACGCGTATCTGTCATGATTAGCAAAGATAGTTGGAATTAAATGGTAACATACTAATTTTTCTGCTCATTTCTAGTAACAGGTATTCCACTTAACAGCTCAAACTCTGATTCCAGGCCTTTAAGGAAATTTCAAAATAGGCTCTTTTCTCTATTTTGAGGTATGAAATTTCTTTTTAACAATTTTGCTAACAGTGATTCAAAAAAAAAACAACCAATTCGCGAACTGATCGCCTTAGAAAAGCTTTATTGTGGTGGAAAGTGCTTTAAATTATCTCAGCAACTGTCACTTTTTTTAACACTATTTAAAAAAAAACTTTTTTGAGCGTATTATCTCAGCAAGCTGAACAATTATGCTTTGGAAAATGTTTTACACTAAAGTTTCTAGGGCTGAGGATAAACGAAAAATAACATCGTCTATACCAAAATTGCCCACAATACTTAAATATAGATTAATTGAAACCCATGTCAAGGTGGGATCATTTCTTGATCTCCCGGTATGAGAATTTCAGTGGAATTTCCTAGACTGTTCAAGGTAAATCTCGAAAATCCTCGATATATTTCAAAAACAAAAAACTCACCGCTTTCAAATTTTATGGTTCTAAAAATCAAATTTTGCACTCAAAAACAATTAACTCTGTTGGAATATTCATGATTTCATTTCTTTTTGACTTGCTGATCCTATATTCTTTTTCGGACTTATGAGTAATTTCAAGCTTTTTCAGAACTTTTTTCTTCGAGTCATAATGTTTTGCGCATCTTCTCTACAAGGAAAATTATGTATATTTACATATAATTTTCCATATCTCTAGAATGGATAAATATACAATATCAAAATTTTCAATCGCAAAAACTAGTTTGAATTTTTTTCGATACAAACGGTGTTTTTCTGGTTGTTTCGAACATTTTCCATTAATCGTGAAAGAATGTTTTATATAATATCTTTTCAGACTTTTTTTTTCTATTAATAAGAAAAGTTCAAGCACTTTTTACTTCTGGTGTGTAAACCAGATTTTGCCCGATTATGGGGTAACTTTTGCTCAAAAATGTGTTACTTATGCACAAAAGTGAGGAAAAACCCGGTTTCCACATTAGACCCGGGGTTATCTCATAGATGTGTTAGTGCATTTAAGAGTGTGGTTCATGAGTTATGAGTTTTTAAAATAAGTGTTCTTCGAAAAACTTAAATTTCTATAAACTAAACTAAAACTCCCCTTTTCTCAAATTGTATCCATCGTAATCTCGTTTTTCGATGGTTGTAAAGATGTTAATGTAAATCACTCATACCGATGTGCTCTAGAGGGAAAGCTAATAAAGCTTTGTTTATGGATCTTCAAAAATTAGCGCATCTTTAATATTTATCAAGCGTAATAAAAATGTACAATGAAATTATTTATTAAATAGGCATTTCTGAATCAGAATCAGTAAAGTTTGTTTTCTACTTTTCAACTAAAATTATTTCAAATTCAAAACTAACATGTAAATTAGTGCAGTTAAAAAAATATTAAAAGAAACTACGTGTTTTTGGAGAAGAAAACATGTCATTCGATAAGTTTTGTCCATCTGTTACGAATACCTTGATTTATCTCTGCCAGTTATTTCCATCAAAACACACTTCACCTATCCAAGGACAGAAGAACTTTACACATATAATCATGTAAATAATTAAATTTGAACTAAAATACACGTTATTATTGTAATCGACAACACCAATATGCATACATTCATTTTTTCAGAAGTGTGACATCCAACATCATATTTGTGACAAAGTGTGATATAGGGGGGGTATAAAAACCTGAAATTTGATGGACGTCATTTTTGAATCACCCCTCACTGTGTATTTTTGCTTGTTCTTGAATTCATGACTGCAGTTCACGGATTTGAGCATGGATTTATTTTCCGTGTAACCAAATTGATATATAGATATATAGTCTAATGCCTGGGACAGACATGCAACGTACAGCGTTGTACTCCTTTAGTCTAGTAACTGTTTTTTTAGTACTGGATTAAAGTATTTCACAATTCAAACAACGCTGTTCGTTGTATGTCTGTACCAGGTACAAGGAACAAATCAGCACTGTTCAACCACTGAGAAGTGAAAACAATCACTTTCACATCATCGTAATCAATCTTTGACGTAAATTGCGGAACGTAAACAACGATTACTTGGAAAATTGTGTCCTGCAAAACTGAATCACACGCAGCTCGACAAAAAATGTGGTTATTTGAATTGATTATCTCAGTGTCTTTCGACTGCTTCTTATGTCCTAAAGACCGTTCGCATGTTGTAGTCCATTGGCCTAAAATTTACATGTTTTTTCTGGTAGTGTGTACCGTGTTGCATCGATATCCGGACACTTTGACCATGAATGCGGACTGTTTTAGAAGATGATTATCACAGTCCACCATGCAGTTATCTACATGTTAATTTTAAAATAAGTTGATTCTGATGTTGGAAAAAATGACCCACTAAATAGTGAAAAATATCCGGATATTGATGCAGCATGGTAGGATTAAGTAACAAAAGGTTGTTTATCTTTCAACTATCATGTTCTTGGATTCTTGACATACGTGTTATGCCATTACGATCACTGGTTAACAATAGAACCATCAAAAGCATTTATTCTTCATCGTGCCTCAATTGGATTGATTGCAGCAGGAACCCGTCTAAACATTCCTAATAAAAAATAACTCTCAATATTACCTCATTCGGGAAGAACGGTGCCTGTAAACTGACGCAGATTGCATTGCAAAAATCAGCCAGCCCCATAATCACCAGCGTGAGCCACTGCCTCCTGGTAAAGTCCAATGCCATGGTTGTCTGTTGTTTTGGGCTGCTACTGTCGATGACTCTCTTGTGCTAATCCGTGCACTCCTTTCCCCGATTGCACCCTGATGCTCTTCGGCCACAACTAATTAGAAAGACTTGGCACTAATTGCAGCTGATAACGCGACTTCGACCGAAGATTTGGCCTGCCAATCTAGGACGGATGACAGCAGTCTAGAACTCACAATTTCATGCACCACTTGTCGTTGTTCTCTGTGTTAATTTGCAATGTACGGGATGATTACGAGATCACACAGCGCGCGTTGGTTACGAAACTAGGATTCGCACCGGTGGTTGTTGCTCTTTTCAAATACTTCGCTAGGGAATGAACACGAAGTTCTTTTATTCTAACGGTTTTGTTTTGTCTAACACATCAAGGGTGCCTTTTGTAACGAAAATGATCTCCCTGCACTCACTCACTACGCATCGGTTGAAAACACTCAATCAGTATCCTTGGAAAACCTTCGTGGCTGGTGGGTTGATAAGATGAGTACACTCGAAACAAAACGGAAATCGGTCCTCTGGCACAGATTGATTACATATCTTTGCACACTTTAAAGCACAGAAGACCTCAATTCAATGAACTTTTTGCAAACACACGTATCTCCCGGAGCTCGGCGAAGCGAATACTGACAGCTCGGACTGTGACCTATCTCATCACCGGGTCATAGGTACCGATAGACACGAGACCTTTGAGCACTCTTCCATCGATTTTTCCGCATATTTTGATTATTCAAACATTACCGGGTGTAAACTATTTCTTTGCTAATTGAAAAGACCTATTCGCTACCAACACAATACACTGAAAAAACGTTTAGCTACTTAATATATGCAGGACAATGATTCGCTTGATCCTGGTCGTTCGACTGGACTCGTTGTGCGCTCTGCACCGACGCTCGAATCGGACTGAACCTGGCCGGGCCCGGACCGATCATCTCAAGTAGAACTCAATTCGCATATTCTTATCGATTGGGATTCAGGATGCTCCTCTGCCTCCGAGTGCCGGAGAGGAGAGAGTGTGCTTTCATCGGAAGAGTAATTACGATCCAGTGCGATTAGTGCGTGCATGCATCAACGGGCGAGAGAGTTACAATAGCCTACCGTCTACCGATCGAAGCCGAGTGAAATCTCATCTCGATGTGTCGCTGCGGAAGCTGCTTCTTATCACACAATACACAGGCAGCAGCGTGGCGACGGAATGATGCTGGTGACGAATCGGTGATCCGTAGCGATAAGGTTGGTAGATATTGTCTCTTCGTCTGGTGGGTTTGCATTAGCGCAGTCAACGACTCAAACTGCATGTTTGAGAATTGATTAGTTTGAGATTTTGATACGCCAAACTTATAGGGAGAGGTTTGTTCTGTTTTCTGAGTTTCACAGTATACTTCATGAAAATTATTTCTAATCAATGAGGAAAACAGTGCTGGTTTTACTTTAGATTTCAACGTAGTACGATTTGAAACTGGTAAGCAATGTAAGCATATTTTAAGAGGGCTATACATTTATTTCCAAATCCAATCAAAACCTAATCACACTCCAATCACACTTAAATCCAAATCCAATCCAAATCAATCCAAATCAATCCAAATCCAATCCAAATCAATCCAAATCCAATCCAAATCAATCCAATCAATCCAAATCAATCCAAATCCAATCCAAATCCAATCCAAATCCAATCCAAATCAATCCAAATCCAATCAAATCCAATCCAAATCCAATCAAATCAATCCAAATCAATCCAAATCAATCAAATCAATCCAAATCCAATCAAATCCAATCAAATCCAATCAAATCCAATCCAAATCCAATCAAATCAATCCAAATCCAATCAAATCCAATCCAAATCAATCCAAATCCAATCCAAATCCAATCCAAATCCAATCCAAATCCAATCCAAATCCAATCCAAATCCAATCAAATCAATCCAAATCCAATCCAAATCAATCCAAATCCAATCCAAATCCAATCCAAATCCAATCCAAATCCAATCAAATCAATCCAAATCAATCCAAATCCAATCAAATCAATCCAAATCCAATCAAATCCAATCCAAATCCAATCCAAATCCAATCCAACCAATCCAAATCCAATCCAAATCCAATCCAAATCCAATCCAAGTCAATCCAAACCAATCCAAATCCAATCCAAATCCAATCCAAATCAATCCAAATCAATCCAAACCAATCCAAATCAATCAAATCAATCAAATCCAATCCAAACCAATCCAAATCCAATCCAAATCCAATCCAAATCAATCCAAATCCAATCCAAATCAATCAAATCCAATCAAATCAATCCAAATCCAATCCAAATCAATCCAACCAATCAAATCAATCTAAATCTGCTACAAAAGAAAACAGGGTTTTGATTTTTGATGTGTGAACATAAATGCATACAAAACATTCCAGACTAGTTGTAGAGAGTTGGCCTCCTCGACAAAGTTTCTCAGTATGTCATTTGTCGTCTTTTTACAATATTATATTAGTTTCAGATCATGCCGCAGATATGGTGCTTCAGTCTATGTAATTTGTCGTCTTTTGATATTATCATATTAGTTCCAGATATTGCCGCAGAGATGGTGCTGCAATCTATCTTTGTCAAATGAAGCTCTAGAGAGTTGACATCTTCGGCAAAGTTTCTCATTGTGACATTGTTTATTGTTCTCTAAAGCCTCGTTCGACAAAAATAGACTGGAGCGCCATCTCTGTGGCAAAATCGGAATGTGACGAACGGTTTCATTTTCAGGCTACAACTGCAAGTCGCTTGCCAAATCTTGATCTTCTCCGTCAACTTGTCGGCAAACACGAACTTGAATCTTCCCAGCACACCCTTACGTCCAGTCGCGATTAAAACGTTAAACCGGAAAGCTGCTTATAATCGAGTTTGACGTATGTTTCGTCTTCGATCAAAGTACAGCCCTTGTGTTTCACCAAAACACGGTCGTATAAGAGCCTTGTGCGCTTTTTGGCCACGGAATTCTGCTTCATGTGTCGGTTAGGATGTTTACTGGCTCTGTATGACTTGTGTTTTTCCCCAGAGGAGTGAAGAGAGCGATAGTTCTTCAAGCCTGCAAGTTTTGGTGCGGCGCTAGTGAAGATTTGAATATTTCAAGCTCGGTTCACAACGGATTATATTTCTTAACAATATTTCTTCTACCAAACTACTAGTATCAGTAATTTAGATGAAATATTGTAGTACCTGGCTAATTAATAATGAAAAAATACAATCCTTGTGATAACCACTGCACTAAGAACGAGGCGGAAGATTTTTTTCTCATATCAAATAAACGAGAAAACACGACAACTTCCGCCGTGGATATTGTGTTTGCTGCATATTGCCTTCCAGAAAAAATAAGCACCACACGCAGCACCAAGTTTTCGGCTTCACGGTTATTGTTTGTGGATGATAGCCGCTTCAGTCTTATGTTTTTCCCTGGCAAGTATGTTGCGCATCATTTGATAGATGTTTTGGCGTCGTTCTGGAATTCAGCAAGTTTTGCTGTGTTCTTCGGTGTAATTTATTGATCGGTGTTGTGATTTCGATTGAACTCGTAGATTTTTAGTGTTGTGTTGTGACAAGAAGGTGAATTCGGTTGTTTGTTATTTGGGAAACATCAAATTTATGCCGAAACGATCGGCACTTCAAAATGCCTCTGAACGACCTACAACCGGTGGCGTTTACCACAACGAATAATTTTACCATGAACCACAGCACCACGCCAACAATACAGCCGAACCCAACGTAAGAGCAGCAGTTCTGTCTACGTTGGAACAACTACCACTCCAATCTGTCCACGGTCTTCGATCAGGTCTTCCAAGCCGAGTCCTTCGTTGATGTGACTCTAATTGACGAGGGTCGTCCGATCAAGGCTCACAAGATGGTTCTGGCGGCCAGCAGTCCCTACTTTCAGACCATCTTTCAGGACACACCGTGTAAGCATCCGGTTGCGATAATCAAGGACGTCAAGTGGAAAGAATTGAAAGCGTTGGTCGATTTCATGTATCGTGGGGAGATCAATGTAGCTCAGGAGCAGATACGGCCCCTGTTGAATCTTGCTCAAATGTTTCAAATCCGAAGATTGGAGTACGTGTCACACGAGGACGTTGAGTCGGAACCGGTTCGCGTAACTCGTAAGACAAACAACGTTGAACAGTTCAAGGTTTACACGGCATCAATCGTAGAGAATATTCAACAGAACTTCAACAGCCACAGCAATGATCTTATCAAAAGGCGATCATCGAAGGAGCGAGACTTTGCTCGAAAACAGACCCTGGGAACATTGGAGGTTCCCGTTGAGTGGCCTAAGGAAGAGGAAGTTCACGTCAAAGACGAATCCACATCGGAATTCGTGAGTCATTTCCAGAGCTATCGAGACAAGGGTGACCGGTTCAAATTTGGAGGAAAGCCCGGCTATCGCTGGTGGTGGGCCTTCTGTCGGAAAAACTCGATCGTTTTGCTGTACTACGAAGGACTGAAGCTAACCGATGACAACGATGCCATCATGACATGCAAGAAAGGTCGAAAGAACGCCGAATATGACGGGATGCATGCGTGTTGTACCTTTTGGTCGCATCTCAGATAAAAAGACCAGGTTTGTCTGTACTGCTACTGTTAGGTTAGGTTGAAATTTTATCGGGTGGAAAAAGGTGAGCTTCTTCTAGTACGGTAAACCTCAAACCCCGAACCTGAGATTAATAAGAGGTGAGTTAGCTCGGCTGATTAGTCAAGGCGGCCACGCCGCAAACCAAACAGGTGGAAGTCTTCATTAGTTACAAACAATTAATACATACATCTTCGGCAACAACGCTTATTGACCTAACTGGATATATTAAAATTAAACACGTTTTTACAGTTGAAAACGTGTTTGCAGTAGTTGGTCTTTGAGTGCCAATTTATCAAGAAACATTGTAAACGTAGGTTTCATCGTCGAGTGTTGATGTTCAAGAGACCAAGTAAAGTGGAATAGTCGATGTTTCCCTGAAGGAGGTCACGAACGAAACACGCTTTGGCCACCATATGCCTCCCTTCCAACAATTCCAGGTTAATTAGCTTACACCGAGACTCATAACTTGGCAACCTGTTAGGGTCTGGCCAACGAAGATGTTGCGAAGCAAAGTGTAGATATCTTCGCTGAACGGCATCGATCATCTGGACGGCATTTTGGTAGAAAGGGGACCAAACGACAGGACAGTATTCCAAAAAAGGACGGACCAAAGAGCAGTATAGTGCCTTCAGACAATAAACGTCTTTGACGTTTTTTTGCGAAGCGGAAGATGAATCCTAGATGAATCCCGCGATGAGACCTCAAAAACAATAAAGGAAATGCGGTTCTCGAATGACAGTTTGGAGTCGAGCATTCCAGATCTTTGACTGTTGTGTCACGTTTCAAGCGTGTTCCTCGAAGAATGTAGTCGTGGAGATACATCGCACGTTTTCGGCCAAAGGAGATAGCCGAGCATTTTGATACATTTAGGGACATTATGTTGATCCGGCATCAGTTGTCGAACACTTGTAAACCCTGCTGAAGAAAGTGGGCGTCTTCTGGACATTTTAAGATGAAGTACCGCTTTAGGTATAACAGGAAAAGTAATGAACCAAGGAGGCTTGAGGAACTTTACGAGGCATAATCTGAAATCTTCACAGACATTTAGTTCTACCAGTCAGGTATGAGCGTACCCAGTTGAACTATTGATCGTGGACCCCCATTTTTTCGTTTGTGGAAACTGCAATATGATGGTTCATTTTATCGAAGGCCGCAGAGAGATCTGTGTACATGGCGTCTACTTGATGGCCGCGTTCCATTTGATGGATGACGAACGATGTAAAAACGGTTAGGTTGGTCACCGTCGAGGGCTTGGGCATAAAACCGTGTTAATCAGGAAAAAAGTCTGTGGAACAATTCGTTCGAATAGCTTGGATACAGCAATTACTGCAGCAATCTCACGATAGTTGATCACGGATCGAAAGCCGTTAGTATCGATATGCCATGAAATCGTGCTGAGGTTAAAATATCCCACGACAACGATATTGTCGCTGGGTCCCATTTATGACACGATCCAATCCAAAGAAAGAGCGTGCTTTTCGATAAGGCTACTGTCGTTAACACGATCGGGGAGGACATAGACCACAGAGATAAACCATAATCTTCAAGATTGTCGATGGATCTCGCAACCCGCTGTTCATGCAATGTCTGTACTGTGCTCTAAAATGCTCCGTCGCGGAACCCGCAGTCATTCTTTGGTGCCCATATAGCAGCATTTGGATCGACTGCATTGAAGCTGTTCAGAAAAAACTACAAGGTATAGCCCAATGGGCAATTATAACGTAGGACTACGCAGCAATGTGCAGTCGAGACCGGCTAGCTCTCCCGGCAACAGGATCGAACGGTGGTTTGAATTTTCAGAGACATCAGGGTCATCCACCAATTGATTCAGGTCAGTCGGGAAGCTAGGCCTTCAATTGGACATGGCGATCCGCGAGGCGGTGATAGATACAAATTTTCATCAGAACATGTTGTTTGATGGCTCAAATATCATGATTTTTCATGAATAGAACCTCTTACCATGAAATGGAACAATGTCCATATTGGCCATTCTGGGACAGTCTGGATGGCCCGGAAGAACCCTTTAGGAGGGGACAAATACGAAATATGCCTTTCGATAGCCTAAAATTCTGGATTTTTCATAAATAGTCTACTTCCAGTTTTGAAATGGACCAATTGACCATTCCGAGACAATTTAGATGCCCCGAAATAACCCTTTGGTTGGTAAACGACTGGACAATGCGTACCATTGGTACTTAACGTACCTGTGGTGCCGATTGGGATATAAGTAACCATTGGAAAGATCGAGTAACCAACTCCGCTGGGACCATGGTCATATGATGACAGGGAAGGGAAGCTGCCTTCTTCAAATGGTGAGCGTCTGTTCTCCATGTTAGGAGCAGCTGATCATCGTCCTCGTTCCAGCGTGTGAATACACACACTGCTGTGCACAATGGTCCTCCGACGAGAGGAAAGCACAGCAAGCCGCCCTTAAAAAAATCAATGTTACAAATAATACAGAAGTTAATACGAACCGGAACAATCGACAAAGACCTAGGCGACAAAATAAGGACTACGATTGGAAACTCGGAACATGTAACTGCAAATCGCTCTGCTTCCCTGGCTGCGATAGTGTAATCTACGACGAACTTCAACCGTGTAACTTCGAAGTCGTAGCAGTGCAGGAGCTTTGTTGGATAGGACAGAAGGTATGGAAAAGCGAGCATCAAGCGGCTACTGTTTACCAGAGCTGTGGTACCACTAACGAGCTGGGTACCGGCTTTGTAGTGCTGAGCAAAATGCGTCAACGCGTGATTGGATGGTTTCCAATCATTGAGAGAATATGCAAGCTGAGGATTCTTCAACTACAGCATCATCAATGTTACACGCAAATTTGACGAGAAGTTGCACAACTCGTGCTAAGACTACGTACCACAAGCCGATATGAGCAGAGACCTGGAAGGCAACATTCCCACAGGAGAGTGTTTGTTGATTGAAAGGTGGAAGCAGTACTTTGACGAGCACCTGAATATTATAGCGAACGAAAGTGGCACGGTAATAAATCTAGGAACACGCGCAGATGACAGGATTCCGAACCCAACGCTTCAGGAGGTTGAGGCGGAAATTGGTCGGTTGAAACACAACAAAGCTGCTGGAGTTGACCAACTCCCAAGCGAGCTATAAAAATACGGTGGTGAAGCACTGGCCAGGGCACTGCACTGGGTAATTATCAAGATTTGGAAGAAGGATGTTTATCGGGGGATTGGATAGAAAGCTATAAGCTATAAAAAGGGCGACAAGCTGGATTGCTGCAATTATCGTGCAATCAAGTTACTGAGCGTCACCTACAAGTTGCTCTCCCAAATTTTATGCCCCTGCCTATCACCAATTGCAAAGAAGTTCGTGGGGAAACACCGGGATTCATGGGCGCTCACGCTACTACAGATCAGATTTTCATGATTCGACAAGTGCTGCAGAAATGTCACGAATATTAGTCGAGGTAGTAGACGAATTCGTGTATCTGGGCTCATTGCACAGTGGTCCTGAATGCGAATTTAGCTGGAAAGATACATTTTCAGCCTAAGTTTGATGTTTTGGAGCAAAATTGTCTTGTTCAAAGTTGTTATCAATAACAAGGCGCTTCTTTTGGAGTGAATGAAAACTAGGGTGGTCCTTATTTTCAGAGTAATTAAAAATCTAACTTTTTAATTTGCAGAAATAAAGGCATGCATTATTCAAAAAAGTTGCAGAATAAATAATTTCAAGCAACTTTGATGGTGTAATTTTTTCTGTACCTTTTGATATGACAGAAATAGAGCATTTCTTCCTACGTAGCTTAGGGTGACCCAATAAAAATCAGTTATTTTGCTGTAACTCTTTTATTGAAAATGTTTCGGCAAAGCTGCCTTCGCATTGATTCTAGAACAATAAAAGTTACAACTTTTGATGTGCTGAAATTGTCTTTATCGTTTGTCAAACAAAAGTTATAATGGTTTTTGTAAACAAAGTAGGCAAAAGATAAGCTCATAGTGGAATTAAATGGAATTTGCTCGCGATTACTAGCGAAAATTTAAAAAAGTGTTTCAAGTTTTAATTTTTTATTTTTTTAACAAGTGATCAAATGAAGTGTTAAATTTTAAATTCTCCTAGTTTCCCAATCACAATTGTTCTTCTAATACGCTCAAAAAAGTTTTTTTTTAAAAATAGTGTTTAAATAAAAAAAAAAAAGTGAAAGTGTTAATTTCTTGCCAACGGTAGAAGACATCGGCAAGATTTATACGTCAACGCTTTTATCTCTTTAGATAATAATAATCATCTGAATACAATGTTGTTGGTAAATTTGGAATAAAAAAATTACAGCAAGATAACTGATTTTTATAGGGACACGCTAAGCTACGTAGGAAGAAATGCTCTGATTCGGTCATATCAAAAGGTACAGAAAAAACTATAGCATCGAAGTTGCTTGAAATGATTTATTCTACAACTTTTCCGAATAATGTTGGCCTTCATTTCTGCAAATAAAAAAGTTAGATTTTCGATTTTTCTGAAAATAAGGACCACTTTAGTTTTTATTCACACCAAAAGAAGCGGCTTGTTATTGAAAACAACTTTAAGGAAGACAATTTTGCTCCAAAACTTCAAACTTAGGCTGAAAATGTATCTTTTCAAGCTAAATTCGCATTCTGGACCACTGTGCATTGGTGACCGCCGATAACGACACCAGCAGAGAGATACAAAGGCGCACTATGGCTGGTAATCGTGCCTACTTTGGGCTCCGAAGGACGCAAAGATCGAACAAAGTTCACCTAACTACAAAGATGACCATCTACAAGACTTTAATTAGACCGGCAGGACCAACGCACCCTTGATGTCTTTAAGCAGATGGAAGACGGAGAATTGAGGAGGTAAATGATCAATGAATTGCAACAGTTTCAGGGAGAACCACCCATAGACACATCGCTAAAATCAGTCGACTACGATGGGCTGGTCATGTCGTGAGAACGCTCTGTTAAAATGGTTCTTGAAAACGGGTTCAAGAAGAAGAGGCGTGCAATGAGCAAGGCGGATTAAGTAGAAGGCGACCTACGGGCTCTCCGCAGACTGCGTGGCTGGTGAGGTACAGCCATGGACCGATTACAATGGAGACAACTTCTTTGTACAGCAGAGGCCACACCGGCCTTGGTCTGATTGGTAAGGCAATCAATAACCCTTTAGGATGGGACACTAGTCATTTACAAAAAAACAAATAACTTGGTCTGAACACGAAATTTAATACGAAAATCCATTTCAGTCCCCTGTTATAGGGTTCGTTCGGGGCATCTGAATTGTCCCAGCATGACCATTGTGGTCATTGGTCCATTTCATGGCTAGAAGTAGACTACTTACTCAAGAAAAATCATGAAGGTAATGGGTGCTGTCAGATGAATCTTATGCGATTTTCACATATGAAAAAAATAGTGGTTTCCCTGGCAATCGGCGATGGCGGATTGAGGATTCTCGAAGGAATTACAGGATGTTTTTCAGAACATTTTTCTTAAAACCATGTAAGATGATGAGAAATGTCTATATTATATTAGAGTGTGCAATTCAGCTATAGGAACTTATACCGTATTCGGTCGACGATTTTGCATTCAGTTTTAAAGGAGCAACGTTTAATGGAATTTTGCTCCAATTTTCGAGTACATCGATGCCTGGAGGAAACGGAATGTATGTTTTCTGGTCCGTTACAGTTAAACGTAAATAATGTATAGGGACATTATTTAACAGTTTTTGCAAACGTTTCGGCATATTCTCCACCAGATTCTTCAGGTGTTGTGGGTCAAGATCTTCCCAGGCGTTCTCAAGAGCTTGAAAATAGTTATGTTTGTTGGTTACTCCTGTCTTATTAACTCGTGAATCCAAGATGGCCCACAGATTCTCTATTGGGTTCAGATCTGGACTCTGTGGGTGCCATTCCATAGGTTTAATACTGCAGGAACGGAAGAATGCCTTTGACTTCTTCGCGGTATGTTTTAGGTAATTATCTTGCTGGAACATAAATTTGTTTTCCAGCCCAGTTTAAACCAACGAAACCTCCAAATTCTCACGCAGTATGTCGATGAAGGAATCTGCTGTCATAATACCATCGATTTTTACCAAAGCACCAACACCCGCCCAAGAAAAACACCCCCACACCATCACGTTCCCACCACCATGCTTAACTGTGCCCTGGATATGTCGATCATGAAGCGCCTTTCCAGGTCTACGCCATACACGAGCTCGTTTTTTGCTGTTGAATAACTCTAATTTGGACTCATTAGTCCACAAAAGGTTTATCAGCATGTTCCGAGCGAATTTGAGTCGTTTCGCTTTGTTGACTTTGCTAATAAAAGGCAACTTCTTACAAAACCTGCTCTTCATACCGTGTTCAGCGATCCTTCTGCGTAGAAATCGTTTGTTGAATCACTTCCTTGATCTCCCTGAGGGTAACCTTCGGATTTTCTTAATTTCTCGAATGATTCTCGCATCTGTTCGGGAATCTGTTCTACGTTTCCTTCCTCTTCCTGGGCGATCAGCTACTGAACCATAGGTTTTGTACTAAAAGTTTGATAACCGCTGCTTTGCTGTATCCATACTTTTCACCAATCTTGCGATGCAATTCACCTTTCTCGATGTCATGAATAACACATTTTCAGATCTGCAGAGGGAATAGTTTTGCTTGCCACCGTATTATCCATGATTATTTAGATAACTAGCACTGAATCTTTCTGACCGACAACTGATACCCAAGTAGCACCGAAAACATAAATATTCAAGTTTTATTTTTCATGTGTCATGCAGTAGATCTATAACAGTGTGATCTAACTAGTTTTGTCATGAAAGTGTTCGTTTGATGCAATTCAAATCTAGATTCATTTAATCGACTAATTTATTTGTCATACATGTGTTTGAAGTTTTTCAGCTATGACATGTTTGTTTACGTCTGACATCTAGTTTACATATTTTGTTTCATAAATGCACCACTTAAGTCTTCCGTATTTCAAGAAACAAACATATGCGAGAAAGGCCAAACGTCAACAAAACTTGTCAGGTATGTTTGATTAGCGCCGTATTGGACGAAAAAATACAGTTTTTGAGCGTTCCTTAAGATAAATATATATCCTATATCTATCTATGTCACATACTCGTTTGCCACTGAACCTAGTTCTGTTTTGCTAGAATGAAATATTGAAAATTCCTATTGCGAATTGTTTTCATGATCGGACATCAGAAGTGAATTTGCTTGTATGATCACATGACATTGCTTGTGTGATAACATCTGTTATCAATGTTTTTAATTTAAATCAATACACATAACCTCTTATATCAATCTGAATATGCATTTAAGTCCCCTATAATGTTGGTTAATAGGATAATGGTAGGGTTTAAGAAGACTCTGACTATTCTTCATCTCATATGTCGAGACGGTCGAGTGGTGAGAGCACCGATCTGGTAAGCTTGGAGTCCATAGTATGAACCTAGTTGATGAAAATCTGTTTTGCCGACGAAATTTGTTACACTAATGTCTTAGAATTTTTTGTTTATGACAATTATCAAACATAAATTATGTTTCATAGGCTCCACCTTCTGCGCTATTTCAATTCTATAGTAGTATCCAAAAAGGTTTTCTATCATCGGAATGGTAACATAATCATTTGTCACATTTGAGCAAAAATGCATGCAATCAAACATTTGGTGTTACTTGGGTATCCGTAAGAAGATCAACTTACACTTGGAAACGTCAAATAAATTAAATACGAGGGGTGTTTGGATGTAAAAATTACATACACATTATATATTTTCAATTGGGCACTTTATTATGACACACCAAATTTACACCACGTATGGTTAAAAAAATAACAAAAAATACACATGCATCTTCAAAATAATAATATTATCATGCTTAGAAAAATATATGAATACGATATAATGAGTTTTTAAATGACTTCAGAGATGAAGCGTGTTCACGAGAAAAGTGGGCACTTTATTTTGGCGTCGAATGTATCTACAATTTTTGTTTCACAGCAGTGCATGTGCAATCAAGCATTATAAGTTCTGGCCCATACGCATATTGGAAAAGTGTTGTAAATGGAGTAAACAATGCAAGTCATCCACAGTTGTTCAAAATAGACAAGATTAGGAAGTGTTATTTTCAGTGCAGCTGATAGGACTACACTATTCTAAAAATAATCGAACGTATGTTGATAGCGTAACAAGCATTTTTGAGTTGCGTTGAATGATTCGTTGAAATTTCAGAAGAGAATTTATCAAATATTCGCGAATCAACGCGAGCTGTTACATCACAGTACACTGAACCGATCGATCATGTAAAAATTATCTGAAAACACATATAGTTATTTTCCATGTAGCTTTCCACATAACTTCTATGTGAACAACATTTAAACATTTAATAGATAGTTCATATTATATTCATTGGAACAGTCACATACCTTCTATGTGAAATCCCAATGAGAGTTATTAAGGTCTGTATCCACATTCCGGATGGACACCTTCAAATCATTGTAACTTTTGAAATATTGCACGTAGGATTGAAAAATTTCACTGTGGTAAAGCTAAGAGTCTATGATGAAAAAGACTATGATTGATGTTTACATTTCATGTTTAGTATTCATGATGGCGACGAAAGAAAAACAAGTGCGCTAGCGAATTTTGTACGGGCGTACGGCAAAACCTGACTTGTCAATACGGGACCTTGCAAAAACTTTGGATTTGCCTAAATCCACTGATCACGATGGGCTCAAATCATTTTCGGAACGTTTGACGGTGGAGAGAAAACCGAGAAGTGATAAAAACATTGGACGCGCTGATATTGTCATGGACCGAAAGGTGAAAAGGATATTAAAGAAAAACCCAAATCTCTCCATTCGAACGGTGGATCGTAAAATAGGGATGTCACCTGGTTTTATCCAAAAATCAAAAAAACGTTTGGGACTCAAGTCGTATAAAGTAAAACCAGTTCTAAATCCCAACGACAAACAGAACTTGGCAGCAAAATCACGGGTTCGAAGTTTGTATTGCGAATATTTGACGAAGTTTTCATGCGTTGTTATGGACGATGAAACGTATGTCCTGGAGGATTCCAAGCAGCTTCCAGGGCTGGCTTTTTATTCTGCTATGGCCAAAAATGCTACAGATGAGCATTTCAGAACAAAGAAGGCATCGAAATTTCCTAAAAATACCTTGTGTGGCAAGCAATTTGCACGTGTGGCAAAAGAGTAAATCTTTCGTCACTACAGGCACAATCAACAAGGAGATCTATCAGAAAGAGTGTCTGCAGAAGCGATTGCTACTCCTTCATCAAAAGTCACAAAGAAAAATCTTTGTTCTGACCCGATTTGGTATCATGCCACTATGCTACAACTGTGATGGAGTGGCACTAAGCAAATCAAGTGAACATTGTACCAAAAACCTCAAACCCGCCAAATTGCCCAGAGCTACGACCAATCGAGAGATATTGGACTCTGATGAAGCGGAAGCTTTCTGGAAAGAAGCAAGGAAT
Source organism: Aedes japonicus (assembly GCA_034211315.2). Classification (NCBI taxonomy): domain Eukaryota; kingdom Metazoa; phylum Arthropoda; class Insecta; order Diptera; family Culicidae; genus Aedes; species Aedes japonicus. The sequence continues at coordinate 3,864 of JASCZW010000799.1, read as the reverse complement.
CAAAGACATCAAACGCTTCCAGCAAATTTGGACAAAGACGGCTTCTACGATTTCTGAAGAGTCTGTTCAAACACTAACGGACGGAGTTAAGCGCATAGTTCGAAAATTTTATGCAAATACCGAATAACTATGTTTTGTTGTATTGTTTAAAACACATCCCATGAATCTGAAACTAAACAACTACGACAGAAATATAATGCGAAATTTATGTTTTATTCATGTTTCGAGGTGTCCGGATTATTGCGGATACAGACCTTAGTATTGGTGTAAGTAATTCATGTGAAATTACAGTAAGAATGGTTTACTTCGTTGATAAATTTCATGTGATATTTCAATAGTTTCGGAATGAATTCATTTTCAGGTTCCATAACATTTACATGTCATTTGAATCTAGAAATGGGAAGAAAAATTAGTATTTTCCATTTAAACTAACTACATTCTGGACTGGACCCAGTCGAGTTATTAGTACGAGACACTGAAGAAGTCTGCACATTGTAGACGAAATACGCGTATCTGTCAAGGTAAGCAAATAAAGCTGGATTTTAATTGGAAATACTAATTTGTCTTCTCATTTCTAGCTACAGGTATTCCAATAGACAGCTCATACCTCTAGCGTTCATGTCATTTGAATTGAATAATAAAACAATAAAATTAAGGATTTGAACACTGGTTCAAGGTGTGGCCCTTCATTAACATTAGAAATTTCGAGGATGTCTGAGCGCCTCCTGTCGTTCAAGCCGACTATTTGTGTTTTCAGATAATTTTTACATGATCGATCGGTTCAGTGTACTGTGATGTAACAGCTCGCGTTGATTCGCGAATATTTGATAAATTCTCTTCTGAAATTTCAACGAATCATTCAACGCAACTCAAAAATGCTTGTTACGCTATCAACATAGTTCGATTATTTTTAGAATAGTGTAGTCCTATCAGCTGCACTGAAAATAACACTTCCTAATCTTGTCTATTTTGAACAACTGCGGATGACTTGCATTGTTTACTCCATTTATAACACTTTTCCAATATGCGTATGGGCCAGAACTTATAATGCTTGATTGCACATGTCGTTGAGATTATTGACTGAAGTGCTTCCGCTGGTCGTTTGTAAATAACTATTCAGATAACCCAAATTATATTTAATTCCATGGGATGGAACGGTGACTAGAGTTGACATCTTCTCAATTTCTGTTGTTGCTGAATGCAGGTACCTACCTAAGAACGTTCAAATTCTTTGAGAAATACCGTCGAAAGATGGATACCTTTCACTATCTAAACTGACAAATTCGATTTAACTTGTTGTGATTTCCTGAACTATTATCCGCCTGTTTCCTGACATTTCTGCATTTCACCAGAATCCAGATGTTGTGGGTAAATCCCTAACCGATGCTAACCGGATTTAAACCAGTTACTCTACTAATTACCACTCAATAGCAACAGAATTATCACTTTCCCTTTCGATTTGGATCCCGAGTGTGATAGATTGGTTACTATTAATAGTTCGGTTTCAGCTGGCAGCGGCTTATCAGCTTCCATTTCTCGATCCGCTGTTTGAGAGTGACATCTTAAGACAAATAAGCGCATTAGTGAGCTCGGTGATCTCGTTCCGGGCTGGTGGCATGGCGTCCGTCAGCTGGGCGCGTCCGATTATTCCAGTGGGCCTTATCTCGATTTAACATTAGCTGTTACGGGCCGGGAATGGCTATGTTGATCGACGTTTTGCGGGGATTACTGGCGATCGAAGGTATTTAGGAATCGCTTGACTGGCAATAAGCAGTATCAGTTAACATTCAATGTGTCTCGCCTAGTGCTAAGAAGAACAATTAATGCATTAGCGAACGGTAAATGTTGTTTTCGCAATTTAAGGAGGCGATATTTGCGACGAGCGTGCTCTTAATGCGTTCATAAATTGACGGATTAATTGCAGTTTGACCATTGCGACGGCACGACGGTGATAGGCGAAGGTCGCCCATGGCTGAATGGAAGTTTAAATTTGAATTAAACGGCGGTGGTCACGAGTTTTGGGCTGACCATGCTTATCACTTTATTCGTGCTGAATGGCAACGACAATCATCATTTTGGAGGATGGATTTTTTTCTTCTGCTGTTCCTCAATGGAGCTGGTGAAAGCTTGGGTGGGTACTGTAGGCTTACAGTTGAGTTGAACAACCAGATAATTGGACCCATTTGAGCGACGAGTAAATTCTATCATGTGGACAGGAAGAAATTGCGACGAATTAAGCAGTGACGCGCTGGTCATTATTATCTCATTTTGTGACTGCTATTTTTTTTCCTTCAATTTAAAGTGATGAAATTTTCACCACCGATTGCATAATACAATGTTGATCAGCTTTCACTTTCGTTTTTTTTTCGGGTGAATTAAAAACCATCGTTATCGTTCGTGAATGATTTTTATTTGTATTTTTGCTCTACTGATTTCTGCGATTTTTTTTAAAAGAATTTTTACACGATAAAATACTACTGTCATATTTACAATCATATGATTCTTAAATACTAAACAATCATTATTCGCATTTAGATTTTGTACGTTTCTGTCTTTCCCCATCGCACTGAACAACCTCTCGCACTCTATCCGGAGAGGCTGCGTACGGCGTTTAAAACACGAACAGTTGCTACAGACACTGACTGAAGAGAAGAAACACTTCATAACAGTACGATATCTTCAATAAATAATAACTTGTGTCAGTTTGGTTGATTCGGAAATTTTGATTGATATGTGCAGGGATTCCAACTTTCAACACTATTATCGACCAATGTAGAACATATTGTACCTCTCTCGCTACACATTCTATCGAATATCACTTAGCAGCTAGGCAGAAGCGCTTATCACCTATTACAGTTGCATGCTCAAACACTCAAGCACTCTCGCGATCGTGATCGCAATTGGGCCTACTTCGCTCTAACATCTCTCATTCACTCACTCGTACTCGCGCGCGGACTTATCAATCCTCCAGCAGCCACAACCGCATCGGAATGTTACTGAAGGCATCGTTCAGGAATTTTCGGAACAACTTGGCGATACTCTGCGAGGCGGCGGGTCTCATCTCTTGCACCAGCTCGTTGGCATTTTGGTTCAGGAACTGATTAATGGCTTCGCCTAAAACAAATCAATAGAGCACGTTTAGACACAGAAATCTTCGCCATTCCCATGGTACACTCACCTAGCACATTCTGAGTGTTGACATTGTCCTTGACCTTGAAACGGGCATTCTTCATGGTGAAGTCCACCACCATCTTCTCCACCATCATGAATGACTCCCCATCCCGTTCGACCGGCTTGCCGTAGATCTTGGCGATGGCACTGATATCAGCTGTTGGAAAAAAAAAGTTCATACCCCAGTCAAGCAAATATCGCAAAACCAAAAGCTTCAAAAATAACAACTCACTGAACTCAGTCCAAAACTCTCCGTTGGATCGCACCGGCAGGAGCAGCACATTGCCGATGACCTCGTACTTGCCCCGCGTTTCGACGCGTGGAATTCCAAGGCTCAGATCGATCCGAAGCTTCTTGACGTCACTGCGGACGTCCTTGATGGTGTAATTGCCGGCTCCGTGGGCAACGATGTCGGTGAAGAGGGCCTTGATCCGGACGGCACCGGCATTGTTCTCCATGGCGAGCTGCTCGATCCGCATCGGTTCCAGGGGGGGAGTTTTCAGCTCGGCCAGTCCTCCGGCAATGTACGGCCGGATGTAGTTGAAGGAGTTTTTGATGCAGGCATTGATCTGTGGATCACTTCGTCGGCAGGGGTAGAACGTATGCAGCTGTAAGTGGAAGAGAGAGGAAGAACACGTGGTTAGATAGGTTGACTCGAGTGGGCGCGCTCGATGGCAGAGCTGCTATGCGTGT